>JANJXV010001703.1:0-85642 GCA_024803745.1 Megascapheus bottae
CAAACAATGGAGGTGTGCGAAGTCACAGAATGGAGGTGTGTGAAGTCACAGAATGGAAGTGTGTGAAGTCAAAATGGATGTGTGTGAAGTCACAGAATGGAGGTGTGTGAAGTCATAGAATGGAGGTGTGTCAAGTCATAGAATGGATGTTACTGAAGTAGAATGAAGGTGTGTGAAGTATAGAATGGAGGTGTGTGAACTCAAAATAGAGGTGTGCGAACTCATAAAATGGAGATGTGGGAAGTCATGGAATGGAGGTGTGTGAAGTCCAAAAAGTAAGGTGTGTGAAATCAAACAATTGTGGTGTGTGAAGTCACAGAATGGCGGTGTGTGAAGTCAAAAAATGGAAGTGTGTGAAGTCACAGTATGGGGTTGTGTGAAGTCACAATGGAGGTGTGTGAAGTCATAGCATAGAGGTGTGTGAAGTCACAGAATGGAGGTGTGTGAAATCAGAATAGAGGTGTGCGAAATCATAGAATGGAGGTGTGTGAAGTCATAGAATGGAGGTGTGTGAAGTAAGAATGGAGATGTGTGTAGTCACAGAATGGAGGTGTGTGAAGTCATAGAATGTTGGTGTGTGAAGTCAGAATGGAGATGTGTGAAGACACAGAATTTAGGTGGGTGAAGTCATAGAATGTTGGTGTGTGAAGTCAAAATGGAGGTGTGTGAACTCATAAAATGGACATGTGTGAAGTCATGGAATGGAGGTGCGTGAAGTCCAAAAATGGAGGTGTGTGAAGTCAAACAATGGTGGTGTGTGAAGTCACAGAATGGAGGTGTGTGAAGTCACAGAGTGGAGGTGTGTGAAGTCAAAATGGAGGTGTGTGAACTCATAAAATGGACATGTGTGAAGTCATGGAATGGAGGTGCGTGAAGTCCAAAAATGGAGGTGTGTGAAGTCAAACAATGGTGGTGTGTGAAGTCACAGAATGGAGGTGTGTGAAGTCACAGAGTGGAGGTGTGTGAAGTCACAGAGTGGAGGTGTGTGAAGTCACAGATTGGAGGTGTGTGAAGTCACAGAATGGAGGTGTGTGAAGTCACAGAATGGAGGTGTCTGAACTCACAATGGAGGTGTGTAAAGTCACAGAATGGAGGTGTGTGAAGTCAAACAATAAAGGTGTGTTAAGTCACAGAATGGAGATCTGTGAAGTCATAGAATGGAGGTGTGTGAAGTCACAGAATGGAGGTGTGTGAAATCAGAATAGAGGTGTGCGAAATCATAGAATGGAGGTGTGTGAAGTCATAGAATGAAGGTGTGTGAAGTAAGAATGGAGATGTGTGAAGTCACAGAATGGAGGTGTGTGAAGTCATAGAATGTTGGTGTGTGAAGTCATAGAATGGAGGTGTATGAAGTCATAGAATGGAGGTGTGTGAAATCAGAATGGAGATGTGTGAAGTCACAGAATGGAGGTGGGTGAAGTCATAGAATATTGGTGTGTTGTCATAGAATGGAGGTGTAAGAAGTCAAAATATGGAGGTGTGTGAAGTCATAGAATGGAGTTGTGTGAAGTCATAGTTGGAGGTGTGTGTAGTCATAGATTGTTGGTGTGTGAACTCATAGAATGGAGGTGTATGAAGTCAAAGAATGGAGGTCTGTGAAGTCATAAAATGGAGTTGTGTGAAGTCATACATGGAGGTGTGCGAAGTCATAGAATGGAGGTGTGTGGAGTCAGAATGGAGGTGTGTGAACTCATAGGATGGAGGTGTGTGAAGTCACAATGGAGGTGTGTGCAGTCATATAATGGAGCTGTGTGAAGTCAGATTGGAGGTGTGTGAAGTCAAAGAATGGAGGGAGGTGTGTGAACTCAGAATGGAGGTGTGTGAAATAACAGAATGGAGGTGTGTGAAGTCATAGAATGGAGGTGTGTGAAGTCATAGAATGGAGGTGTGTGAAGTCATAATGTAGGTGTGTGAAGTCACAGAATTTAGGTGTGTGAAGTCACAGAATGGAGGTGTGTGAAGTCATAGAATGGAGGTGTGTGAATTCATAGAATGGAGGTGTGTGAAGTCATAGAATGGATGTTTGTGAAGTAAGAATGAAGGTGTGTTAAGTCATAGAATGGAGGTGTGAGAATGCACGGAATGGAGGTGTGTGAAGTCATAGAATCGAGGTGTGTGAACTCACAGTGGAGGTGTGTGTAGTCAAAGAATGGAGGTGTGTGAAGTAAAAGAATGGAAGTGTGTGAACTCATAGAATGGAGGTGTGTGAAGTCATAGAATGGAGGTGTGTGAAGTCATTAAATGGAGGTGTTTGAAGTCACAGAATTGATGTTTGTGAAGTCACAATGGAGGTGCGAGAAGTCAGAATGCAGGTTTGTGAAGTCATAGAATGCAGGTGTGTGAAGTCATAAAATGGAGGTGTGTGAAGTCAGAGAATGGAGGTGTGTGAAGTCACAGAATTGATGTTTGTGAAATCAGAATGGACGTGTGTGAATTCAGAATGGAGGTGTGTGAAGTCACAGAATTGAGGTGTGTGAAGTCACAGAATGGAAGTGTGTGAAGTCAAAATGGATATGTGTGAAGTCACAGAATGGAGGTGTGTGAAGTCACAGAATGGAGGTGTGTGAAGTCAAAATTGTGGAGTGTGAAGTCACAAATGGAAGTGTGAAGTCAGAATTTAGCAGTGTGAAATCATAGAATGGAGGTGTGTGAAGTCAACGAATGGAGGTGTGCGAAGTCATAGAATGGAGGGGTGTGAAGGCATAGAATGAAGGTGTGTGAAGTCACAGAATGAAGGTGTGTGAACTCAGAATGGAGTTGTGTGAAGTCCCAGAATGGAGGTGTGGGAAGTCATAGAATGGAGGTGTGTGAAGGCACAGAATGAAGATGTGTGAATTCATAGAATGGAGGTGAGTGAAGTCATAGAATGGAGGGGTGTGAAGTCACAGAATGGAGGTGTGTGAAGTCACAGAAAGGAGGTGTCTGAAGTCACAGAATGGAGGTGTGTGAACTCACAATGGAGGTGTGTGAACTCACAATGGAGGTGTGTGAAGTCAAAAAATGGAGGTGTGTGAAGTCATAGAATGGAAGTGTGTGAATTCATAGAATGGAGGTGTGTGAAGCCAGAATTGAGGTGTGTGAAGTCAAAGAATAGAGGTGTGTGAACTCAGAATGGAGGTGTGTGAAGTCACAGAATGGGGGTTTGTGAAGTCATAGAATGGAAGTGTGTGAAGTCATAGAAGGGATGTTTCTGAAGTAGAATGAAGGTGTGTGAAGTCATAGAATGGAGGTGTGTGAAGTCAAAATGGAGGTGTGTGAACTCATAAAATGGACATGTGTGAAATCATGGAATGGAGGTGCGTGAAGTCCAAAAATGGAGGTGTGTGAAGTCAAACAATGGTGGTGTGTGAAGTCACAGAAGGGAGGTGTGTGAAGTCAAAGAATGGAAGTGTGTGAAGTAAAAATGGAGGTGTGTGAAGTCACTGAATGGAGGTGTGTGAAGTCACAGAATTGAGGTGTGAGAAGTCACAGAATGGAGGTGTGTGAACTCACAATGGAGTTGTGTGAAGTCACAGAATGGAGGTGTGTGAAGTCAAACAATAAAGGTGTGTTAAGTCACAGAATGGAGATCTGTGAAGTCATAGAATGGAGGTGTGTTAAGTCACAGAACGGAGGTGTGTGAGGTCAGAGAATGGAGGTGTGTGAACTCACAATGGAGGTGTGTGAAGTCACAGAATGGAGGTGTGTGAAGTCAAACAATAAAGGTGTGTTAAGTCACAGAATGGAGATCTGTGAAGTCATAGATTGGAGGTGTGTTAAGTCACAGAATGGAGGTGTGTGAGGTCAGAGAATGGAGGTGTGTGAACTCAGAATGGAGGTGTGTGAAGTCACAGAACGGAGATTTGTGAAGTCATAGAATGGAGGTGCTTGAGGTCATAGAATGGATGTTTCTGAAGTAAGAATGAAGGTGTGTGAAGTCATAGAATGGAGGTGTGTGCAGTCAAAATGGAGGTGTGTGAACTCATAGAATGGAGGTGTGTGAAGTCATGGAATGGAGGTGTGTGAAGTCAAAGAATGGAGGTGAGTGAAGTCAAACAATAAAGTGTGTGATGTCACAGAATGGAGGTGTGTGAAATCACAGAATGGAGGTTTGTGAAGTCAAAAAGGTGGTGTGTAGAGTCACAAATGGAGGTGTGTGAACTCATATAATGGAGGTGTGTGAAGTCAAAGAATGGAGGTGTGTGAAGTCATCGAATGGAGGTGTGGGAAGCCATGGTATCGAGGTGTGTGAAGTCACAGAATGGAGGTGTGTGAAGTCAGAATGGAGTTGTGTGAAGTCATAGAATGGAGGTGTGTGAAGTCAGAATGGAGGTGTGTGAAGTCATAGAATGGAGGTGTGTGAAGTCAGAATGGAGGTGGTTGAACTCATAGAATGGAGGTGTGTGAAGTCACAATGGAGGTGTGTGAAGTCATAGAATGGAGGTGTGTGAAGTCACAGAATGGAGGTGTGTGAAGTCATAGAATGGAGCTGTGTGGAGTCAGATTGGAGGTGTGGGAAGTCACAGAATGGAGATGTGTGAACTGAGAATGGAAGTGTGTGAAGTCACAGAATGGAGGTGTGTGAAGTCATAGAATGGAGGTGTGTGAAGTCATAATGTAGGTGTGTGAAGTCACAGAATTGAGGTGTGTGAAGTCACAGAATGGAGGTGTGTGAAGTCATAGAATGGAGGTGTGTGAAATCATAGAATGGAGGTGTGTGAATTCATAGATTGGATGTTTGTGAAGTAAGAATGAAGGTGTGTTAAATCATGGAATGTAGGTGTGAAGGCACAGAATGGAGGTGTGTGAAGTCATAGAATGGAGCTGTGTGAAGTCAGAATGGAGGTGTGTGAAGTCATAGAACGGAGGTGTGTAAACTAACAATGGAGGTGTGTGACGTCAAAGAATGGAGGTGTGTGAAGTGAAAGAATGGAAGTGTGTGAAGTCATAGAATGGAGGTGTGTGAAGTCATAGAATAGAGGTGTGTGAAGTCACAGAATTGATGTTTGTGAAGTCAGAATGGAGGTGTGTGAAGTCAGAATGGAGGTTTGTGAAGTTATAGAATGGAGGTGTGTGAAGTCATAGAATGGAGGTGTGTGAAGTCACAGAATTGATGTTTGTGAAGTCAGAATGGAGGTGTGTGAACTCACAATGGAGGTGTGTGAAGTCAAAGAATGGTGGTGTGTGAAGTCAAAGAATTGATGTTTGTGATGTCAGAATGGAGGTGTGTGAAGTCAGAATGGAGGTGTGTGAAGTCATAGAATGGACGTGTGTGAAGTCACAATGCAGGTTTGTGAACTCATAGAATGGAGATGTGTGAAGTCACAGAATGGAGGTGTGTGAAGTCATAGAATGGAGGTGTGTGAAGTCATAGAATGGAGGTGTGTGAAGTGATAGAATGGAGGTGTATGAAGTCATAGAATGGAGGTGTGTGAAGTCATAGAATGGATGTTTCTGAAGTAAGAATGTAGGTGTGTGAAGTCATAGAATGGAGGTGTGTGAAGTAAAAATGGTGGTGTGTGAACTCATAGAAAGGATGTGTGTGAACTGATAGAGTGGAGGTGTGTGAAGTCATGGAATGGAGGTGTGTGAAGTCAAAGAATGGAGGTGTGTGAAGTAAAAGAATGGAAGTGTGTGAACTCATAGAATGGAGGTGTGTGAAGTCATAGAATGGAGGTGTGTGAAGTCATTAAATGGAGGTGTTTGAAGTCACAGAATTGATGTTTGTGAAGTCACAATGGAGGTGCGAGAAGTCAGAATGCAGGTGTGTGAAGTCATAGAATGCAGGTGTGTGAAGTCATAAAATGGAGGTGTGTGAAGTCAGAGAATGGAGGTGTGTGAAGTCACAGAATTGATGTTTGTGAAATCAGAATGGACGTGTGTGAATTCAGAATGGAGGTGTGTGAAGTCACAGAATTGAGGTGTGTGAAGTCACAGAATGGAAGTGTGTGAAGTCAAAATGGATATGTGTGAAGTCACAGAATGGAGGTGTGTGAAGTCACAGAATGGAGGTGTGTGAAGTCAAAATTGTGGAGTGTGAAGTCACAAATGGAAGTGTGAAGTCAGAATTTAGCAGTGTGAAATCATAGAATGGAGGTGTGTGAAGTCAACGAATGGAGGTGTGCGAAGTCATAGAATGGAGGGGTGTGAAGGCATAGAATGAAGGTGTGTGAAGTCACAGAATGAAGGTGTGTGAACTCAGAATGGAGTTGTGTGAAGTCCCAGAATGGAGGTGTGGGAAGTCATAGAATGGAGGTGTGTGAAGGCACAGAATGAAGATGTGTGAATTCATAGAATGGAGGTGAGTGAAGTCATAGAATGGAGGGGTGTGAAGTCACAGAATGGAGGTGTGTGAAGTCACAGAAAGGAGGTGTCTGAAGTCACAGAATGGAGGTGTGTGAACTCACAATGGAGGTGTGTGAACTCACAATGGAGGTGTGTGAAGTCAAAAAATGGAGGTGTGTGAAGTCATAGAATGGAAGTGTGTGAATTCATAGAATGGAGGTGTGTGAAGCCAGAATTGAGGTGTGTGAAGTCAAAGAATAGAGGTGTGTGAACTCAGAATGGAGGTGTGTGAAGTCACAGAATGGGGGTTTGTGAAGTCATAGAATGGAGGTGTGTGAAGTCATAGAAGGGATGTTTCTGAAGTAGAATGAAGGTGTGTGAAGTCATAGAATGGAGGTGTGTGAAGTCAAAATGGAGGTGTGTGAACTCATAAAATGGACATGTGTGAAATCATGGAATGGAGGTGCGTGAAGTCCAAAAATGGAGGTGTGTGAAGTCAAACAATGGTGGTGTGTGAAGTCACAGAAGGGAGGTGTGTGAAGTCAAAGAATGGAAGTGTGTGAAGTAAAAATGGAGGTGTGTGAAGTCACTGAATGGAGGTGTGTGAAGTCACAGAATTGAGGTGTGAGAAGTCACAGAATGGAGGTGTGTGAACTCACAATGGAGTTGTGTGAAGTCACAGAATGGAGGTGTGTGAAGTCAAACAATAAAGGTGTGTTAAGTCACAGAATGGAGATCTGTGAAGTCATAGAATGGAGGTGTGTTAAGTCACAGAACGGAGGTGTGTGAGGTCAGAGAATGGAGGTGTGTGAACTCACAATGGAGGTGTGTGAAGTCACAGAATGGAGGTGTGTGAAGTCAAACAATAAAGGTGTGTTAAGTCACAGAATGGAGATCTGTGAAGTCATAGATTGGAGGTGTGTTAAGTCACAGAATGGAGGTGTGTGAGGTCAGAGAATGGAGGTGTGTGAACTCAGAATGGAGGTGTGTGAAGTCACAGAACGGAGATTTGTGAAGTCATAGAATGGAGGTGCTTGAGGTCATAGAATGGATGTTTCTGAAGTAAGAATGAAGGTGTGTGAAGTCATAGAATGGAGGTGTGTGCAGTCAAAATGGAGGTGTGTGAACTCATAGAATGGAGGTGTGTGAAGTCATGGAATGGAGGTGTGTGAAGTCAAAGAATGGAGGTGAGTGAAGTCAAACAATAAAGTGTGTGATGTCACAGAATGGAGGTGTGTGAAATCACAGAATGGAGGTTTGTGAAGTCAAAAAGGTGGTGTGTAGAGTCACAAATGGAGGTGTGTGAACTCATATAATGGAGGTGTGTGAAGTCAAAGAATGGAGGTGTGTGAAGTCATCGAATGGAGGTGTGGGAAGCCATGGTATCGAGGTGTGTGAAGTCACAGAATGGAGGTGTGTGAAGTCAGAATGGAGTTGTGTGAAGTCATAGAATGGAGGTGTGTGAAGTCAGAATGGAGGTGTGTGAAGTCATAGAATGGAGGTGTGTGAAGTCAGAATGGAGGTGGTTGAACTCATAGAATGGAGGTGTGTGAAGTCACAATGGAGGTGTGTGAAGTCATAGAATGGAGGTGTGTGAAGTCACAGAATGGAGGTGTGTGAAGTCATAGAATGGAGCTGTGTGGAGTCAGATTGGAGGTGTGGGAAGTCACAGAATGGAGATGTGTGAACTGAGAATGGAAGTGTGTGAAGTCACAGAATGGAGGTGTGTGAAGTCATAGAATGGAGGTGTGTGAAGTCATAATGTAGGTGTGTGAAGTCACAGAATTGAGGTGTGTGAAGTCACAGAATGGAGGTGTGTGAAGTCATAGAATGGAGGTGTGTGAAATCATAGAATGGAGGTGTGTGAATTCATAGATTGGATGTTTGTGAAGTAAGAATGAAGGTGTGTTAAATCATGGAATGTAGGTGTGAAGGCACAGAATGGAGGTGTGTGAAGTCATAGAATGGAGCTGTGTGAAGTCAGAATGGAGGTGTGTGAAGTCATAGAACGGAGGTGTGTAAACTAACAATGGAGGTGTGTGACGTCAAAGAATGGAGGTGTGTGAAGTGAAAGAATGGAAGTGTGTGAAGTCATAGAATGGAGGTGTGTGAAGTCATAGAATGGAGGTGTGTGAAGTCACAGAATTGATGTTTGTGAAGTCAGAATGGAGGTGTGTGAAGTCAGAATGGAGGTTTGTGAAGTTATAGAATGGAGGTGTGTGAAGTCATAGAATGGAGGTGTGTGAAGTCACAGAATTGATGTTTGTGAAGTCAGAATGGAGGTGTGTGAACTCACAATGGAGGTGTGTGAAGTCAAAGAATGGTGGTGTGTGAAGTCAAAGAATTGATGTTTGTGATGTCAGAATGGAGGTGTGTGAAGTCAGAATGGAGGTGTGTGAAGTCATAGAATGGACGTGTGTGAAGTCACAATGCAGGTTTGTGAACTCATAGAATGGAGATGTGTGAAGTCACAGAATGGAGGTGTGTGAAGTCATAGAATGGAGGTGTGTGAAGTCATAGAATGGAGGTGTGTGAAGTGATAGAATGGAGGTGTATGAAGTCATAGAATGGAGGTGTGTGAAGTCATAGAATGGATGTTTCTGAAGTAAGAATGTAGGTGTGTGAAGTCATAGAATGGAGGTGTGTGAAGTCAAAATGGTGGTGTGTGAACTCATAGAAAGGATGTGTGTGAACTGATAGAGTGGAGGTGTGTGAAGTCATGGAATGGAGGTGTGTGAAGTCAAAGAATGGAGGTGTGTGAAGTAAAAGAATGGAAGTGTGTGAACTCATAGAATGGAGGTGTGTGAAGTCATAGAATGGAGGTGTGTGAAGTCATTAAATGGAGGTGTTTGAAGTCACAGAATTGATGTTTGTGAAGTCACAATGGAGGTGCGAGAAGTCAGAATGCAGGTGTGTGAAGTCATAGAATGCAGGTGTGTGAAGTCATAAAATGGAGGTGTGTGAAGTCAGAGAATGGAGGTGTGTGAAGTCACAGAATTGATGTTTGTGAAATCAGAATGGACGTGTGTGAATTCAGAATGGAGGTGTGTGAAGTCACAGAATTGAGGTGTGTGAAGTCACAGAATGGAAGTGTGTGAAGTCAAAATGGATATGTGTGAAGTCACAGAATGGAGGTGTGTGAAGTCACAGAATGGAGGTGTGTGAAGTCAAAATTGTGGAGTGTGAAGTCACAAATGGAAGTGTGAAGTCAGAATTTAGCAGTGTGAAATCATAGAATGGAGGTGTGTGAAGTCAACGAATGGAGGTGTGCGAAGTCATAGAATGGAGGGGTGTGAAGGCATAGAATGAAGGTGTGTGAAGTCACAGAATGAAGGTGTGTGAACTCAGAATGGAGTTGTGTGAAGTCCCAGAATGGAGGTGTGGGAAGTCATAGAATGGAGGTGTGTGAAGGCACAGAATGAAGATGTGTGAATTCATAGAATGGAGGTGAGTGAAGTCATAGAATGGAGGGGTGTGAAGTCACAGAATGGAGGTGTGTGAAGTCACAGAAAGGAGGTGTCTGAAGTCACAGAATGGAGGTGTGTGAACTCACAATGGAGGTGTGTGAACTCACAATGGAGGTGTGTGAAGTCAAAAAATGGAGGTGTGTGAAGTCATAGAATGGAAGTGTGTGAATTCATAGAATGGAGGTGTGTGAAGCCAGAATTGAGGTGTGTGAAGTCAAAGAATAGAGGTGTGTGAACTCAGAATGGAGGTGTGTGAAGTCACAGAATGGGGGTTTGTGAAGTCATAGAATGGAGGTGTGTGAAGTCATAGAAGGGATGTTTCTGAAGTAGAATGAAGGTGTGTGAAGTCATAGAATGGAGGTGTGTGAAGTCAAAATGGAGGTGTGTGAACTCATAAAATGGACATGTGTGAAATCATGGAATGGAGGTGCGTGAAGTCCAAAAATGGAGGTGTGTGAAGTCAAACAATGGTGGTGTGTGAAGTCACAGAAGGGAGGTGTGTGAAGTCAAAGAATGGAAGTGTGTGAAGTAAAAATGGAGGTGTGTGAAGTCACTGAATGGAGGTGTGTGAAGTCACAGAATTGAGGTGTGAGAAGTCACAGAATGGAGGTGTGTGAACTCACAATGGAGTTGTGTGAAGTCACAGAATGGAGGTGTGTGAAGTCAAACAATAAAGGTGTGTTAAGTCACAGAATGGAGATCTGTGAAGTCATAGAATGGAGGTGTGTTAAGTCACAGAACGGAGGTGTGTGAGGTCAGAGAATGGAGGTGTGTGAACTCACAATGGAGGTGTGTGAAGTCACAGAATGGAGGTGTGTGAAGTCAAACAATAAAGGTGTGTTAAGTCACAGAATGGAGATCTGTGAAGTCATAGATTGGAGGTGTGTTAAGTCACAGAATGGAGGTGTGTGAGGTCAGAGAATGGAGGTGTGTGAACTCAGAATGGAGGTGTGTGAAGTCACAGAACGGAGATTTGTGAAGTCATAGAATGGAGGTGCTTGAGGTCATAGAATGGATGTTTCTGAAGTAAGAATGAAGGTGTGTGAAGTCATAGAATGGAGGTGTGTGCAGTCAAAATGGAGGTGTGTGAACTCATAGAATGGAGGTGTGTGAAGTCATGGAATGGAGGTGTGTGAAGTCAAAGAATGGAGGTGAGTGAAGTCAAACAATAAAGTGTGTGATGTCACAGAATGGAGGTGTGTGAAATCACAGAATGGAGGTTTGTGAAGTCAAAAAGGTGGTGTGTAGAGTCACAAATGGAGGTGTGTGAACTCATATAATGGAGGTGTGTGAAGTCAAAGAATGGAGGTGTGTGAAGTCATCGAATGGAGGTGTGGGAAGCCATGGTATCGAGGTGTGTGAAGTCACAGAATGGAGGTGTGTGAAGTCAGAATGGAGTTGTGTGAAGTCATAGAATGGAGGTGTGTGAAGTCAGAATGGAGGTGTGTGAAGTCATAGAATGGAGGTGTGTGAAGTCAGAATGGAGGTGGTTGAACTCATAGAATGGAGGTGTGTGAAGTCACAATGGAGGTGTGTGAAGTCATAGAATGGAGGTGTGTGAAGTCACAGAATGGAGGTGTGTGAAGTCATAGAATGGAGCTGTGTGGAGTCAGATTGGAGGTGTGGGAAGTCACAGAATGGAGATGTGTGAACTGAGAATGGAAGTGTGTGAAGTCACAGAATGGAGGTGTGTGAAGTCATAGAATGGAGGTGTGTGAAGTCATAATGTAGGTGTGTGAAGTCACAGAATTGAGGTGTGTGAAGTCACAGAATGGAGGTGTGTGAAGTCATAGAATGGAGGTGTGTGAAATCATAGAATGGAGGTGTGTGAATTCATAGATTGGATGTTTGTGAAGTAAGAATGAAGGTGTGTTAAATCATGGAATGTAGGTGTGAAGGCACAGAATGGAGGTGTGTGAAGTCATAGAATGGAGCTGTGTGAAGTCAGAATGGAGGTGTGTGAAGTCATAGAACGGAGGTGTGTAAACTAACAATGGAGGTGTGTGACGTCAAAGAATGGAGGTGTGTGAAGTGAAAGAATGGAAGTGTGTGAAGTCATAGAATGGAGGTGTGTGAAGTCATAGAATGGAGGTGTGTGAAGTCACAGAATTGATGTTTGTGAAGTCAGAATGGAGGTGTGTGAAGTCAGAATGGAGGTTTGTGAAGTTATAGAATGGAGGTGTGTGAAGTCATAGAATGGAGGTGTGTGAAGTCACAGAATTGATGTTTGTGAAGTCAGAATGGAGGTGTGTGAACTCACAATGGAGGTGTGTGAAGTCAAAGAATGGTGGTGTGTGAAGTCAAAGAATTGATGTTTGTGATGTCAGAATGGAGGTGTGTGAAGTCAGAATGGAGGTGTGTGAAGTCATAGAATGGACGTGTGTGAAGTCACAATGCAGGTTTGTGAACTCATAGAATGGAGATGTGTGAAGTCACAGAATGGAGGTGTGTGAAGTCATAGAATGGAGGTGTGTGAAGTCATAGAATGGAGGTGTGTGAAGTGATAGAATGGAGGTGTATGAAGTCATAGAATGGAGGTGTGTGAAGTCATAGAATGGATGTTTCTGAAGTAAGAATGTAGGTGTGTGAAGTCATAGAATGGAGGTGTGTGAAGTCAAAATGGTGGTGTGTGAACTCATAGAAAGGATGTGTGTGAACTGATAGAGTGGAGGTGTGTGAAGTCATGGAATGGAGGTGTGTGAAGTCAAAGAATGGAGGTGTGTGAAGTCAAACAATGGAGGTGTGCGAAGTCACAGAATGGAGGTGTGTGAAGTCACAGAATGGAAGTGTGTGAAGTCAAAATGGATGTGTGTGAAGTCACAGAATGGAGGTGTGTGAAGTCATAGAATGGAGGTGTGTCAAGTCATAGAATGGATGTTACTGAAGTAGAATGAAGGTGTGTGAAGTATAGAATGGAGCTGTGTGAACTCAAAATAGAGGTGTGCGAACTCATAAAATGGAGATGTGGGAATTCATGGAATGGAGGTGTGTGAAGTGCAAAAAGTAAGGTGTGTGAAGTCAAACAATTGTGGAGTGTGAAGTCACAGAATGGCGGTGTGTGAAGTCAATGAATGGAAGTGTGTGAAGTCACAGTATGGGGTTGTGTGAAGTCACAATGGAGGTGTGTGAAGTCATAGCGTAGAGGTGTGTGAAGTCACAGAATGGAGGTGTGTGAAATCAGAATAGAGGTGTGCGAAATCAAAGAATGGAGGTGTGTGAAGTCATAGAATGGAGGTGTGTGAAGTAAGAATGGAGATGTGTGAAGTCACAGAATGGAGGTGTGTGAAGTCATAGAAAGTTGGTGTGTGAAGTCAGAATGGAGCTGTGTGAAGACACAGAATTTAGGTGGGTGAAGTCATAGAATGTTGGTGTGTGAAGTCATATAATGGAGGTGTAAGAAGTCAAAGTATGGAGTTGTGTGAAGTCATAGAATGCAGTTGTGTGAATTCTTAGTTGGAGGTGTGTGAAGTCATAGAATGTTGGTGTGTGAAGTCATAGAATGGATGTGTATGAAGTGAAAGAATGGAGGTCTGAGAAGTCATAAAATGGAGTTGTGTGAAATCATATATGGAGGTCTGCGAAGTCATAGAATGGAGGTGTGTGAAGTCAGAATGGAGCTGTGTGAAGTCATAGAATGGAGGTGTGTGAAATAAGAATGGAGGTGTGTGAAGTCATAGAATGGAGGTGTGTGAAGTCAGAATGGAGTTGCGTGAAGTCAAAGAATGGAGGTGTGTGAAGTCAGAGGAGTTGTGTGAAGTCATAGAATGGAGGTGTGTGAAGTCAGAATGGAGGTGTGTGAACTCATAGAATGGAGGTGTGTGAAGTCACAATGGAGGTGTGTGAAGTCATAGAATGGAGGTGTGTGAAGTCACAGAATGGAGGTGTGTGAAGTCATAGAATGGAGCTGTGTGGAATCAGATTGGAGGTGTGTGAAGTCACAGAATGGAGGTGAGTGAAGTCAAACAATAAAGTGTGTGATGTCACAGAATGGAGGTGTGTGAAATCACAGAATGGAGGTTTGTGAAGTCAAAAAGGAGGTGTGTAGAGTCACAAATGGAGGTGTGTGAACTCATATAATGGAGGTGTGTGAAGTCAAAGAATGGAGGTGTGTGAAGTCATCGAATGGAGGTGTGGGAAGCCACGTTATCGAGGTGTGTGAAGTCACAGAATGGAGGTGTGTGAAGTCAGAATGGAGTTGTGTGAAGTCATAGAATGGAGGTGTGTGAAGTCAGAATGGAGGTGTGTGAAGTCATAGAATGGAGGTGTGTGAAGTCAGAATGGAGGTGGGTGAACTCATAGAATGGAGGTGTGTGAAGTCACAATGGAGGTGTGTGAAGTCATAGAATGGAGGTGTGTGAAGTCACAGAATGGAGGTGTGTGAAGTCATAGAATGGAGCTGTGTGGAGTCAGATTGGAGGTGTGGGAAGTCACAGAATGGAGATGTGTGAACTCAGAATGGAAGTGTGTGAAGTCACAGAATGGAGGTGTGTGAAGTCATAGAATGGAGGTGTGTGAAGTCATAATGTAGGTGTGTGAAGTCACAGAATTGAGGTGTGTGAAGTCACAGAATGGAAGTGTGTGAAGTCATAGACTGGAGGTGTGTGAAGTCATAGAATGGAGGTGTGTGAATTCATAGATTGGATGTTTGTGAAGTAAGAATGAAGGTGTGTTAAGTCATGGAATGTAGGTGTGAAGGCACAGAATGGAGGTGTGTGAAGTCATAGAATGGAGCTGTGTGAAGTCAGAATGGAGGTGTGTGAAGTCATAGAATGGAGGTGTGTAAACTAACAATGGAGGTGTGTGAGGTCAAAGAATGGAGGTGTGTGAAGTGAAAGAATAGAAGTGTGTGAAGTCATAGAATGGAGGTGTGTGAAGTCATAGAATGGAGGTGTGTGAAGTCACAGAATTAATGTTTGTGAAGTCAGAATGGAGGTGTGTGAAGTCAGAATGGAGGTTTGTGAAGTCATAGAATGGAGGTGTGTGAAGTCATAGAATGGAGGTGTGTGAAGTCACAGAATTGATGTTTGTGAAGTCAGAATGCAGGTGTGTGAAGTCAAAAAATGGAGGTGTGTGAAGTCATAGAATGGAAGTGTGTGAATTCATAGAATGGAGGTGTGTGAAGCCAGAATTAAGGTATGTGAAGTCAAAGAATAGAGGTGTGTGAACTCAGAATGGAGGTGTGTGAAGTCACAGAATGGGGGTTTGTGAAGTCATAGAATGGAGGTGTGTGAAGTCATAGAAGGGATGTTTCTGAAGTAGAATGAAGGTGTGTGAAGTCATAGAATGGAGGTGTGTGAAGTCAAAATGGAGGTGTGTGAACTCATAAAATGGACATGTGTGAAATCATGGAATGGAGGTGCGTGAAGTCCAAAAATGGAGGTGTGTGAAGTCAAACAATGGTGGTGTGTGAAGTCACAGAAGGGAGGTGTGTGAAGTCAAAGAATGGAAGTGTGTGAAGTAAAAATGGAGGTGTGTGAAGTCACTGAATGGAGGTGTGTGAAGTCACAGAATTGAGGTGTGTGAAGTCACAGAATGGAGGTGTGTGAACTCACAATGGAGTTTTGTGAAGTCACAGAATGGAGGTGTGTGAAGTCAAACAATAAAGGTGTGTTAAGTCACAGAATGGAGATCTGTGAAGTCATAGAATGGAGGTGTGTTAAGTCACAGAACGGAGGTGTGTGAGGTCAGAGAATGGAGGTGTGTGAACTCACAATGGAGGTGTGTGAAGTCACAGAATGGAGGTGTGTGAAGTCAAACAATAAAGGTGTGTTAAGTCACAGAATGGAGATCTGTGAAGGCATAGATTGGAGGTGTGTTAAGTCACAGAATGGAGGTGTGTGAGGTCAGAGAATGGAGGTGTGTGAACTCAGAATGGAGGTGTGTGAAGTCACAGAACGGAGATTTGTGAAGTCATAGAATGGAGGTGCTTGAGGTCATAGAATGGATGTTTATGAAGTAAGAATGAAGGTGTGTTAAGTCATGGAATGTAGGTGTGAAGGCACAGAATGGAGGTGTGTGAAGTCATAGAATGGAGCTGTGTGAAGTCAGAATGGAGGTGTGTGAAGTCATAGAATGGAGGTGTGTAAAGTAACAATGGAGGTGTGTGAAGTCAAAGAATGGAGGTGTGTGAAGTGAAAGAATGGAAGTGTGTGAAGTCATAGAATGGAGGTGTGTGAAGTCATAGAATGGAGGTGTGTGAAGTCACAGAATTGATGTTTGTGAAGTCAGAATGGAGGTGTGTGAAGTCAGAATGTAGGTTTGTGAAGTCATAGAATGGAGGTGTGTGAAGTCATAGAATGGAGGTGTGTGAAGTCACAGAACTGATGTTTGTGAAGTCAGAATGGAGGTGTGTGAACTCACCATGGAGGTGTGTGAAGTCAAAGAATGGTGGTGTGTGAAGTCAAAGAATTGATGTTTTTGATGTCAGAATGGAGGTGTGTGAAGTCAGAATGGAGGTGTGTGAAGTCATAGAATGGACGTGTGTGAAGTCACAATGCAGGTTTGTGGACTCATAGAATGGAGATGTGTGAAGTCAGAAAATGGAGGTGTGTGAAGTCATAGAATGGAGGTGTGTGAAGTCATAGAATGGCGGTGTGTGAAGTGATAGAATGGAGGTGTATGAAGTCATAGAATGGAGGTGTGTGAAGTCATAGAATGGATGTTTCTGAAGTAAGAATGTAGGTGTGTGAAGTCATAGAATGGAGGTGTGTGAAGTCAAAATGGTGGTGTGTGAACTCATAGAAAGGATGTGTGTGAACTGATAGAGTGGAGGTGTGTGAAGTCATGGAATGGAGGTGTGTGAAGTCAAAGAATGGAGGTGTGTGAAGTCAAACAATGGAGGTGTGCGAAGTCACAGAATGGAGGTGTGTGAAGTCACAGAATGGAAGTGTGTGAAGTCAAAATGGATGTGTGTGAAGTCACAGAATGGAGGTGTGTGAAGTCATAGAATGGAGGTGTGTCAAGTCATAGAATGGATGTTACTGAAGTAGAATGAAGGTGTGTGAAGTATAGAATGGAGGCGTGTGAACTCAAAATAGAGGTGTGCGAACTCATAAAATGGAGATGTGGGAAGTCATGGAATGGAGGTGTGTGAAGTCCAAAAAGTAAGGTGTGTGAAATCAAACAATTGTGGTGTGTGAAGTCACAGAATGGCGGTGTGTGAAGTCAAAAAATGGAAGTGTGTGAAGTCACAGTATGGGGTTGTGTGAAGTCACAATGGAGGTGTGTGAAGTCATAGCATAGAGGTGTGTGAAGTCACAGAATGGAGGTGTGTGAAATCAGAATAGAGGTGTGCGAAATCATAGAATGGAGGTGTGTGAAGTCATAGAATGGAGGTGTGTGAAGTAAGAATGGAGATGTGTGTAGTCACAGAATGGAGGTGTGTGAAGTCATAGAATGTTGGTGTGTGAAGTCAGAATGGAGATGTGTGAAGACACAGAATTTAGGTGGGTGAAGTCATAGAATGTTGGTGTGTGAAGTCATAAAATGGAGGTGTAAGAAGTCAAAGTATGGAGTTGTGTGAAGTCATAGAATGCAGCTGTGTGAATTCTTAGTTGGAGGTGTGTGAAGTCATAGAATGTTGGTGTGTGAAGTCATAGAATGGATGTGTATGAAGTGAAAGAATGGAGGTCTGAGAAGTCATAAAATGGACTTGTGTGAAATCATATATGGAGGTCTGCGAAGTCATAGAATGGAGGTGTGTGAAGTCAGAATGGAGCTGTGTGAAGTCATAGAATGGAGGTGTGTGAAATAAGAATGGAGGTGTGTGAAGTCAGAGAATGGAGGTGTGTGAAGTCAGAATGGAGTTGTGTGAAGTCAAAGAATGGAGGTGTGTGAAGTCAGAGGATGTGTGTGAAGTCATAGAATGGAGGTGTGTGAAGTCAGAATGGAGGTGTGTGAACTCATAGAATGGAGGTGTGAGAAGTCACAATGGAGGTGTGTGAAGTCATAGAATGGAGGTGTGTGAAGTCACAGAATGGAGGTGTGTGAAGTCATAGAATGGAGCTGTGTGGAATCAGATTGGAGGTGTGTGAAGTCACAGAATGGAGGGAGGTGTGTGAACTCAGAATGGAGGTGTGTGAAGTCACAGAATGGAGGTGTGTGAAGTCAAAATGGAGGTGTGTGAAGTCAGAATGGATTTGTGTGAAGTCATAGATTGAAGGTGTGTGAAGTCATAGAACTGAGGCGTGTGAAGTCATAGAATGGAGGTGTGTGAAGTCATAGAACGGACGTTTGTGAACTCATAGAATGGAGGTGTGTGAAGTCATAGAACGGATGTTTCTGAAGTAAGAATGTAGGTGTGTGAAGTCATAGAATGGAGGTGTGTGAAGTCAAAATGGAGGTGTGTGAAATCATAGAATGGATGTGTGTGAACTGATAGAGTGGAGGTGTGTGAAGTCATGGATTGGAGGTGTGTGAAGTCAAAGAATGGAGGTGTGTGATGTCAAACAATGGAGGTGTGCGAAGTCACAGAATGAAGGTGTGTGAAGTCACAGAATGGAAGTGTGTGAAGTCAAAATGGAGGTGTGTGAAGTCACAGAATGGAGGTGTGTGAAGTCATAGAATGGAGGTGTGTGAACTCATAGAATGGAGGTGTGTCAAGTCATAGAATGGATGTTTCTGAAGTAGAATGAAGGTGTGTGAAGTCATAGAATGGAGGTGTGTGAAGTCAAAATGGAAGTGTGCGAACTCATAAAATGGAGATTTGTGAAGTCATGGAATGGAGGTGTGTGAAGTCCAAAAATTGAGGTGTGTGAAGTCAAAGAATGGAAGGGTGTGAAGTCAAAATGGAGGTGTGTGAAGTCACAGAATGGAGGTGTGTGAAGTCTCAGAATGGAGGTGTGTGAAGTCATAGAATGGAGGTGTGTGAAGTCAAAGAATGGAGGTGTGTGAAGTCAGAGAATGGAGGTGTGTGAAGTCACATGATGGAGGTGTGTGAAGTCAAAATGGAGGTGTGTGAACTCATAGAATGAAGGTGTGTGAACTCATAGAATGGAGGTGTGTGAAGTCATGGATTGGAGGTGTGTGAAGTAAAAGAATGGAGGTGTGTGAAGTCAAACAATAAAGGTGTGTGAAGTCACAGAATGGAGGTGTGTGAAATCACAGAATGGAGGTGTGTGAAGTCAAAAAGGTGGTTGTAGTCACAAATGGAGGTGTGTGAACTCATAGAATGGAGGTGTGTGAAGTCAAAGAATGGAGGTGTGTGAAGTCATGGAATGGAGGTGTGTGAAGTCACAGAATGGAGGTGTGTGAAGTCATAGAATGGAGATGTGTGAAGTCATAGAATGGATGTTTCTGAAGTAAGAATGAAGGTGTGTGAAGTCATAGAATGGAGGTGTGTGAACTCAAAATGGAGGTGTGTGAACTCATAGAATGGAGGTGTGTGAACTCATAGAATGGAGGGGTGTGAAGTCATGGAATGGAGGTGTGTGAAGTCAAAGAATGGAGGTGTGTGAAGTCAAACAATAAAGGTATGTGAAGTCACAGAATGGAGATGTGTGAAATCACAGAATGGAGGTGTGTGAAGTCAAAAAGATGGTGTGTAGCGTCACAAAAAGGTGTGTGAGGTCAAAGAATTGACGTGTGTGAAGTCATGGAAAGGAGGTGTGTGAAGTCATGGAATGGAGGTGTGTGAAGTCATAGAATGGAGGTGTGTGAAGTCAAAATGGAGGTGTGTGAACTCATAGAATGGAGGTGTGTGAACTCATAGAAGGTAGGTGTGTGAAGTCATGGAATGGAGGTGTGTGAAGTCACAGAATGGAGGTGTGTGAAGTCAAACAATAAAGGTGTGTGAAGTCACAGAATGGATGTGTGTGAAATCACAGAATGGAGATGTGTGAGTCATAGAATGTAGGTGTGTGAAGTCATAGAATGGAGGTGTGTGAAGTCACAGAATTGATGTTTGTGAATTCACAGAATGGAGGTGTGTGAACTCACAATGGAGGTGTGTGTAGTCACACAATGGAGGTGTGTGAAGTCAAACAATAAAGGTGCGTGAAGTCAGAGAATGGAGGTCTGTGAAGGCATAGAATGGACGTGTGTTAAGTCAGAGAATGGAGGTGTGTGAAGTCAGAGAATGGAGGTGTGTGAAATCAGAATGGAGGTGTGTGAAGTCACAGAACGGAGATTTGTGAAGTCATAGAATGGAGGTGCATGAAGTCATAGAATGGATGTTTCTGAAGTAAGAATGAAGGTGTGTGAAGTCAGAGAATGGAGGTGTGTGAAGTCAAAATGGAGGTGTGTGAACTCATAGAATGGAGGTGTGTGAACTCATAGAATGGAGGTGTGTGAAGTCATGGAATGGAGGTGTGTGAATCAAAGAATGGAGGTGTGTGAAGTCAAACAATAAGGTGTGTGAAGTCACAGAATGGAGGTGTGTGAAATCACAGAATGGAGGTTTGTGAAGTCAAAAAGGTGGTGTGTAGAGTCACAAATGGAGGTGTGTGAACTCATAGAATGGAGGTGTGTGAAGTCAAAGAATGGAGGTGTGTGAAGTCATCGAATGGAGGTGTGTGAAGATATGGAATGGAGGTGTGTGAAGTCACAGAATGGAGGTGTGTGAAGTCATAGAATGGAGGTGTGTGAAGTCACAGAATGGAGTTGTGTGAAGTCAAAATGGAGGTGTGTGAAGTCACAGAATGGAGGTGTGTGAAGTCACAGACTGGAGGTGTGTAAACTCATAGAATGGAGGTGTGTCAAGTCATAGAATGGATGTTTCTGAAGTAGAATGAAAGTGTGTGAAGTCATAGAATGGAGGTGTGTGAAGTCAAAATGGAAGTGTGCGAACTCATAAAATGGAGATTTGTGAAGTCATGGAATGGAGGTGTGTGAAGTCCAAAAATTGAGGTGTGTGAAATCAAAGAATGGAAGGGTGTGAAGTCAAAATGGAGGTGTGTGAAGTCACAGAATGGAGGTGTGTGAAGTCACAGAATGGAGGTGTGTGAAGTCTTAGAATGGAGGTGGGTGAAGTCACAGAATGGAGTTGTGTGAACTCACAATGGAGGTGTGTGAAGTCACAGAATGGAGGTCTGTGAAGTCAAAAAATAATGGTGTGTGAAGTCACAGAATGGAGGTCTGTGAGGTCATAGAATGGAGGTGCGTTAAATCACAGAATGGAGGTGTGTGAAGTCAGAGAATGGAGGTGTGTGAACTCAGAATGGAGGTGTGTGAAGTCACAGAACGGAGATTTGTGAAGTCACAGAATGGAGGTGTGCGAAGTCACAGAATGGAGGTGTGTGAAGTCACAGAATGGAGGTGTGTGAACTCACAATGGAGGTGTGTGAAGTCACAGAATGGAGGTGTGTGTAGTCAAACAATAAAGGTGTGTGGTCACAGAATGGAGGTCTGTGAAGTCACAGAATGGAGGTGTGTGAAGTCATAGAATGGAGGTGTGTGAAGTCAAAATGGAGGTGTGTGAACTCGTAGAATGGAAGTGTGTGAACTCATAGAAGGTAGGTGTGTGAAGTCATGGAATGGAGGTGTGTGAAGTCAAAGAATGGAGGTGTGTGAAGTCAAACAATAAAGGTGTGTGAAGTCACAGAATGGATGTGTGTGAAATCACAGAATGGAGATGTGTAAAGTCATAGAATGTAGGTGTGTGAAGTCATAGAATGGAGGTGTGGGAAGTCACAGAATTGATGTTTGTGAAGTCACAGAATGGAGGTGTGTGAATTCACAGAATGGAGGTGTGTGAACTCACAATGGAGGTGTGTGTAGTCACAGAATGGAGGTGTGTGAAGTCAAACAATAAAGGTGCGTGAAGTCACAGAATGGAGGTCTGTGAAGGCATAGAATGGACGTGTGTTAAGTCAGAGAATGGAGGTGTGTGAAGTCAGAGAATGGAGGTGTGTGAAATCAGAATGGAGGTGTGTGAAGTCACAGAACGGAGATTTGTGAAGTCATAGAATGGAGGTGCGTGAAGTCATAGAATGGATGTTTCTGAAGTAAGAATGAAGGTGTGTGAAGTCAGAGAATGGAGGTTTGTGAAGTCAAAATGGAGGTGTGTGAACTCATAGAATGGAGGTGTGTGAACTCATAGAATGGAGGTGTGTGAAGTCATGGAATGGAGGTGTGTGAATCAAAGAATGGAGGTGTGTGAAGTCAAACAATAAGGTGTGTGAAGTCACAGAATGGAGGTGTGTGAAATCACAGAATGGAGGTTTGTGAAGTCAAAAAGGTGGTGTGTAGAGTCACAAATGGAGGTGTGTGAACTCATAGAATGGAGGTGTGTGAAGTCAAAGAATGGAGGTGTGTGAAGTCATCGAATGGAGGTGTGTGAAGTCATGGAATGGAGGTGTGTGAAGTCACAGAATGGAGGTGTGTGAAGTCATAGAATGGAGGTGTGTGAAGTCACAGAATGGAGTCGTGTGAAGTCAAAATGGAGGTGTGTGAAGTCACAGAATGGAGGTGTGTGAAGTCACAGAATGGAGGTGTGTGAACTCATAGAATGGAGGTGTGTCAAGTCATAGAATGGATGTTTCTGAAGTAGCATGAAGGTGTGTGAAGTCATAGAATGGAGGTGTGTGAAGTCAAAATGGAAGTGTGCGAACTCATAAAATGGAGATTTGTGAAGTCATGGAATGGAGGTGTGTGAAGTCCAAAAATTGAGGTGTGTGAAATCAAAGAATGGAAGGGTGTGAAGTCAAAATGGAGGTGTGTGAAGTCACAGAATGGAGGTGTGTGAAGTCACAGAATGGAGGTGTGTGAAGTCATAGAATGGAGGTGTTTGAAGTCACAGAATGGAGGTGTGTGAAGTCAGAGAATGTAGGTGTGTGAAGTCACATGATGGAGGTGTGTGAAGTCAAAATGGAGGTGTGTGAACTCATAGAATGGAGGTGTGTGAACTCATAGAATGGAGGTGAGAAGTCATGGATTGGAGGTGTGTGAAGTAAAATAATGGAGGTGTGTGAAGTCAAACAATAAAGGTGTGTGAAGTCACAGAATGGAGGTGTGTGAAATCACAGAATGGAGGTGTGTGAAGTCAAAAAGGTGGTGTGTAGTCACAAATGGAGGTGTGTGAACTCATAGAATGGAGGTGTGTGAAGTCAAAGAATGGAGGTGTGTGAAGTCATGGAATGGAGGTGTGTGAAGTCACAGAATGGAGGTGTGTGAAGTCATAGAATGGAGATGTGTGAAGTCATAGAATGGATGTTTCTGAAGTAAGAATGAAGGTGTGTGAAGTCATAGAATGGAGGTGTGTGAACTCAAAATGGAGGTGTGTGAACTCATAAAATGGAGGTGTGTGAACTCATAGAATGGAGGGGTGTGAAGTCATGGAATGGAGGTGTGTGAAGTCAAAGAATGGAGGTGTGTGAAGTCAAACAATAAAGGTATGTGAAGTCACAGAATGGAGATGTGTGAAATCACAGAATGGAGGTGTGTGAAGTCAAAAAGATGGTGTGTAGCGTCACAAAAAGGTGTGTGAAGTCAAAGAATTGAGGTGTGTGAAGTCATGGAAAGGAGGTGTGTGAAGTCATGGAATGGAGGTGTGTGAAGTCATAGAATGGAGGTGTGTGAAGTCAAAATGGAGTTGTGTGAAGTCATAGAATGGAGGTGTGTGAAGTAAGAATGGAAGTGTGTGAAGTCACAGAATGGAGGTGTGTGAAGTCAGAATGGAGGTGTGTGAACTCATAGAATGGAGGTGTGTGAAGTCACAATGGATGTGTGTGAAGTCATAGAATGGAGGTGTGTGAAGTCACAGTATGGAGGTTTGTGAAGTCATAGAATGGAGCTGTGTGAAGTGAGATTGGAGGTGTGTGAAGTCAAAGAATGGATGTGTGTGAACTCAGAATGGAGGTGTGTGAAGTCACAGAATGGAGTTGTGAAGTCATAGAATGGAGGTGTGTGAAGTCACAGAATGCAGGCGTGTGAAGTCATAATGTAGGTGTGTGAAGTCACAGAATTGAGGTGTGTGAACCCAGAATGGAGGTGTGTAAAGTCACAGAATGGAGGTTTGTGAAGTCATAGAATGGAGGTGTGTCAAGTCATAGAATGGATGGTTCTGAAGTAGAATGAAGGTGTGTGAAGTCATAGAATGGAGGTGTGTGAACTCATAAAATGGAGATGTGTGAAGTCATGGAATGGAGGTGCGTGAAGTCCAAAAATGTAGGTGTGTGAAGACAAACAATGGTGGTGTGTGAAGTCACAGAATGGAGATGTGTGAAATCACAGAATGGAGGTGTGTGAAGTCAAAAAGATGGTGTGTAGCGTCACAAAAAGGTGTGTGAAGTCAAAGAATTGAGGTGTGTGAAGTCATGGAAAGGAGGTGTGTGAAGTCATGGAATGGAGGTGTGTGAAGTCATAGAATGGAGGTGTGTGAAGTCAAAATGGAGTTGTGTGAAGTCATAGAATGGAGGTGTGTGAAGTAAGAATGGAAGTGTGTGAAGTCACAGAATGGAGGTGTGTGAAGTCAGAATGGAGGTGTGTGAACTCATAGAATGGAGGTGTGTGAAGTCACAATGGATGTGTGTGAAGTCATAGAATGGAGGTGTGTGAAGTCACAGTATGGAGGTTTGTGAAGTCATAGAATGGAGCTGTGTGAAGTGAGATTGGAGGTGTGTGAAGTCAAAGAATGGATGTGTGTGAACTCAGAATGGAGGTGTGTGAAGTCACAGAATGGAGTTGTGAAGTCATAGAATGGAGGTGTGTGAAGTCACAGAATGCAGGCGTGTGAAGTCATAATGTAGGTGTGTGAAGTCACAGAATTGAGGTGTGTGAACCCAGAATGGAGGTGTGTAAAGTCACAGAATGGAGGTTTGTGAAGTCATAGAATGGAGGTGTGTCAAGTCATAGAATGGATGGTTCTGAAGTAGAATGAAGGTGTGTGAAGTCATAGAATGGAGATGTGTGAACTCATAAAATGGAGATGTGTGAAGTCATGGAATGGAGGTGCGTGAAGTCCAAAAATGTAGGTGTGTGAAGACAAACAATGGTGGTGTGTGAAGTCACAGAATGGAGGTGTGTGAAGTCAAAGAATGGAAGTGTGTGAAGTCAAAACGGAGGTGTGTGAAGTCACAGAATGGAGGTGTGTGAAGTCACAGAATGGAGGTGTGTGAAGTCTCAGAATGGAGGTGTGTGACGTCACAGAATGGAGTTGTGTGAACTCAAAATGGAGGTGTGTGAAGTCACAGAATGGAGGTCTGTGAAGTCAAAAAATAATGGTGTGTGAAGTCACAGAATGGAGGTCTGTGAGGTCATATAATGGAGGTGCGTTAAGTCACAGAATGGAGGTGTGTGAAGTCAGAGAATGGAGGTGTGTGAACTCAGAATGGAGGTGTGTGAAGTCAAAGAACGGAGATTTGTGAAGTCACAGAATGGAGGTGTGTGAAGTCACAGAATAGATGTGTGTGAAGTCACAGAATGGAGGTGTGTGAACACACAATGGAGGTGTGTGACGTCACAGAATGGAGGTGTGTGTAGTCAAACAATAAAGGTGTGTGGTCACAGAAGGGAGGTCTGTGAAGTCACAGAATGGAGGTGTGTGAAGTCATAGAATGGAGGTGTGTGAAGTCAAAATGGAGGTGTGTGAAGTCACAGAATGGAGGTGTGTGAAGTCACAGAATGGAGGTGTGTGAACTCATAGAATGGAGGTGTGTCAAGTCATAGAATGGATGTTTCTGAAGTAGAATGAAGGTGTGTGAAGTCATAGAATGGAGGTGTGTGAACTCATAAAATGGGATGTGTGAAATCATGGAATGGAGGTGCGTGAAGTCCAAAAATGTAGGTGTGTGAAGACAAACAATGGTGGTGTGTGAAGTCACAGAATGGAGGTGTGTGAAGTCAAAGAATGGAAGTGTGTGAAGTCAAAATGGAGGTGTGTGAAGTCACAGAATGGAGGTGTGTGAAGTCACAGAATGGAGGTGTGTGAAGTCTCAGAATGGAGGTGTGTGACGTCACAGAATGGAGTTGTGTGAACTCACAATGGAGGTGTGTGAAGTCACAGAATGGAGGTCTGTGAAGTCAAAAAATAATGGTGTGTGAAGTCACAGAATGGAGGTCTGTGAGGTCATAGAATGGAGGTGCTTAAGTCACAGAATGGAGGTGTGTGAAGTCAGAGAATGGAGGTGTGTGAACTCAGAATCGAGGTGTGTGAAGTCACAGAACGGAGATTTGTGAAGTCACAGAATGGAGGTGTGTGAAGTCACAGAATAGAGGTGTGTGAAGTCACAGAATGGAGGTGTGTGAACACACAATGGAGGTGTGTGAAGTCACAGAATGGAGGTGTGTGTAGTCAAACAATAAAGGTGTGTGGTCACAGAATGGAGGTCTGTGAAGTCACAGAATGGAGGTGTGTGAAGTCATAGAATGGAGGTGTGTGAAGTCAAAATGGAGGTGTGTGAAGTCACAGAATGGAGGTGTGTGAAGTCACAGAATGGAGGTGTGTGAACTCATAGAATGGAGGTGTGTCAAGTCATAGAATGGATGTTTCTGAAGTAGAATGAAGGTGTGTGAAGTCATAGAATGGAGGTGTGTGAAGTCAAAATGGAAGTGTGCGAACTCATAAAATGGAGATTTGTGAAGTCATGGAATGGAGGTGTGTGAAGTCCAAAAATTGAGGTGTGTGAAGTCAAAGAATGGAAGGGTGTGAAGTCAAAATGGAGGTGTGTGAAGTCACAGAATGGAGGTGTGTGAAGTCACAGAATGGAGGTGTGTGAAGTCATATAATGGAGTTGTGTGAAGTCAAAGAATGGAGGTGTGTGAAGTCAGAGAATGGAGGTGTGTGAAGTAAGAATGGAAGTGTGTTAAGTCACAGAATAGAGGTGTGTGAAGTCAGAATGGAGGTGTGTGAACTCATAGAATGGAGGTGTGTGAAGTCACAATGGATGTGTGTGAAGTCATAGAATGGAGGTGTGTGAAGTCACAGTATGGAGGTGTGTGAAGTCATAGAATGGAGCTGTGTGAAGTGAGATTGGAGGTGTGTGAAGTCAAAGAATGGATGTGTGTGAACTCAGAATGGAGGTGTGTGAAGTCACAGAATGGAGTTGTGAAGTCATAGAATGGAGGTGTGTGAAGTCACAGAATGTAGGTGTGTGAAGTCATAATGTAGGTGTGTGAAGTCACAGAATTGAGGTGTGTGAACTCAGAATGGAGGTGTGTAAAGTCACAGAATGGAGGTGTGTGAAGTCATAGAATGGAGGTGTGTGAAGTCACAGAATTGATGTTTGTGAAGTCAGAATGGAGGTGTGTGAAGTCAAAAAATGGAGGTGTGTGAAGTCATAGAATGGAAGTGTGTGAATTCATAGAATGGAGGTGTGTGAAGCCAGAATTGAGGTGTGTGAAGTCAAAGAATAGAGGTGTGTGAACTCAGAATGGAGGTGTGTGAAGTCACAGAATGGGGGTTTGTGAAGTCATAGAATGGAGGTGTGTGAAGTCATAGAAGGGATGTTTCTGAAGTAGAATGAAGGTGTGTGAAGTCATAGAATGGAGGTGTGTGAAGTCAAAATGGAGGTGTGTGAACTCATAAAATGGACATGTGTGAAATCATGGAATGGAGGTGCGTGAAGTCCAAAAATGGAGGTGTGTGAAGTCAAACAATGGTGGTGTGTGAAGTCACAGAAGGGAGGTGTGTGAAGTCAAAGAATGGAAGTGTGTGAAGTAAAAATGGAGGTGTGTGAAGTCACTGAATGGAGGTGTGTGAAGTCACAGAATTGAGGTGTGTGAAGTCACAGAATGGAGGTGTGTGAACTCACAATGGAGTTGTGTGAAGTCACAGAATGGAGGTGTGTGAAGTCAAACAATAAAGGTGTGTTAAGTCACAGAATGGAGATCTGTGAAGTCATAGAATGGAGGTGTGTTAAGTCACAGAACGGAGGTGTGTGAGGTCAGAGAATGGAGGTGTGTGAACTCACAATGGAGGTGTGTGAAGTCACAGAATGGAGGTGTGTGAAGTCAAACAATAAAGGTGTGTTAAGTCACAGAATGGAGATCTGTGAAGGCATAGATTGGAGGTGTGTTAAGTCACAGAATGGAGGTGTGTGAGGTCAGAGAATGGAGGTGTGTGAACTCAGAATGGAGGTGTGTGAAGTCACAGAACGGAGATTTGTGAAGTCATAGAATGGAGGTGCTTGAGGTCATAGAATGGATGTTTATGAAGTAAGAATGAAGGTGTGTTAAGTCATGGAATGTAGGTGTGAAGGCACAGAATGGAGGTGTGTGAAGTCATAGAATGGAGCTGTGAAGTCAGAATGGAGGTGTGTGAAGTCATAGAATGGAGGTGTGTAAAGTAACAATGGAGGTGTGTGAAGTCAAAGAATGGAGGTGTGTGAAGTGAAAGAATGGAAGTGTGTGAAGTCATAGAATGGAGGTGTGTGAAGTCATAGAATGGAGGTGTGTGAAGTCACAGAATTGATGTTTGTGAAGTCAGAATGGAGGTGTGTGAAGTCAGAATGGAGGTTTGTGAAGTCATAGAATGGAGGTGTGTGAAGTCATAGAATGGAGGTGTGTGAAGTCACAGAACTGATGTTTGTGAAGTCAGAATGGAGGTGTGTGAAGTCACCATGGAGGTGTGTGAAGTCAAAGAATGGTGGTGTGTGAAGTCAAAGAATTGATGTTTGTGATGTCAGAATGGAGGTGTGTGAAGTCAGAATGGAGGTGTGTGAAGTCATAGAATGGACGTGTGTGAAGCCACAATGCAGGTTTGTGGACTCATAGAATGGAGATGTGTGAAGTCAGAGAATGGAGGTGTGTGAAGTCATAGAATGGAGGTGTGTGAAGTCATAGAATGGAGGTGTGTGAAGTGATAGAATGGAGGTGTATGAAGTCATAGAATGGAGGTGTGTGAAGTCATAGAATGGATGTTTCTGAAGTAAGAATGTAGGTGTGTGAAGTCATAGAATGGAGGTGTGTGAAGTCAAAATGGTGGTGTGTGAACTCATAGAAAGGATGTGTGTGAACGGATAGAGTGGAGGTGTGTGAAGTCATGGAATGGAGGTGTGTGAAGTCAAAGAATGGAGGTGTGTGAAGTCAAACAATGGAGGTGTGCGAAGTCACAGAATGGAGGTGTGTGAAGTCACAGAATGGAAGTGTGTGAAGTCAAAATGGATGTGTGTGAAGTCACAGAATGGAGGTGTGTGAAGTCATAGAATGGAGGTGTGTCAAGTCATAGAATGGATGTTACTGAAGTAGAATGAAGGTGTGTGAAGTATAGAATGGAGGTGTGTGAACTCAAAATAGAGGTGTGCGAACTCATAAAATGGAGATGTGGGAAGTCATGGAATGGAGGTGTGTGAAGTCCAAAAAGTAAGGTGTGTGAAGTCAAACAATTGTGGTGTGTGAAGTCACAGAATGGCGGTGTGTGAAGTCAAAAAATGGAAGTGTGTGAAGTCACAGTATGGGGTTGTGTGAAGTCACAATGGAGGTGTGTGAAGTCATAGCATAGAGGTGTGTGAAGTCACAGAATGGAGGTGTGTGAAATCAGAATAGAGGTGTGCGAAATCATAGAATGGAGGTGTGTGAAGTCATAGAATGGAGGTGTGTGAAGTAAGAATGGAGATGTGTGAAGTCACAGAATGGAGGTGTGTGAAGTCATAGAATGTTGGTGTGTGAAGTCAGAATGGAGATGTGTGAAGACACAGAATTTAGGTGGGTGAAGTCATAGAATGTTGGTGTGTGAAGTCATAAAATGGAGGTGTAAGAAGTCAAAGTATGGAGTTGTGTGAAGTCATAGAATGCAGCTGTGTGAATTCTTAGTTGGAGGTGTGTGAAGTCATAGAATGTTGGTGTGTGAAGTCATAGAATGGATGTGTATGAAGTGAAAGAATGGAGGTCTGAGAAGTCATAAAATGGACTTGTGTGAAATCATATATGGAGGTCTGCGAAGTCATAGAATGGAGGTGTGTGAAGTCAGAATGGAGCTGTGTGAAGTCATAGAATGGAGGTGTGTGAAATAAGAATGGAGGTGTGTGAAGTCAGAGAATGGAGGTGTGTGAAGTCAGAATGGAGTTGTGTGAAGTCAAAGAATGGAGGTGTGTGAAGTCAGAGGATGTGTGTGAAGTCATAGAATGGAGGTGTGTGAAGTCAGAATGGAGGTGTGTGAACTCATAGAATGGAGGTGTGTGAAGTCACAATGGAGGTGTGTGAAGTCATAGAATGGAGGTGTGTGAAGTCACAGAATGGAGGTGTGTGAAGTCATAGAATGGAGCTGTGTGGAATCAGATTGGAGGTGTGTGAAGTCACAGAATGGAGGGAGGTGTGTGAACTCAGAATGGAGGTGTGTGAAGTCACAGAATGGAGGTGTGAGAAGTCAAAATGGAGGTGTGTGAAGTCAGAATGGATTTGTGTGAAGTCATAGATTGAAGGTGTGTGAAGTCATAGAACTGAGGCGTGTGAAGTCATAGAATGGAGGTGTGTGAAGTCATAGAACGGACGTTTGTGAACTCATAGAATGGAGGTGTGTGAAGTCATAGAACGGATGTTTCTGAAGTAAGAATGTAGGTGTGTGAAGTCATAGAATGGAGGTGTGTGAAGTCAAAATGGAGGTGTGTGAAATCATAGAATGGATGTGTGTGAACTGATAGAGTGGAGGTGTGTGAAGTCATGGATTGGAGGTGTGTGAAGTCAAAGAATGGAGGTGTGTGATGTCAAACAATGGAGGTGTGCGAAGTCACAGAATGAAGGTGTGTGAAGTCACAGAATGGAAGTGTGTGAAGTCAAAATGGAGGTGTGTGAAGTCACAGAATGGAGGTGTGTGAAGTCATAGAATGGAGGTGTGTGAACTCATAGAATGGAGGTGTGTCAAGACATAGAATGGATGTTTCTGAAGTAGAATGAAGGTGTGTGAAGTCATAGAATGGAGGTGTGTGAAGTCAAAATGGAAGTGTGCGAACTCATAAAATGGAGATTTGTGAAGTCATGGAATGGAGGTGTGTGAAGTCCAAAAATTGAGGTGTGTGAAGTCAAAGAATGGAAGGGTGTGAAGTCAAAATGGAGGTGTGTGAAGTCACAGAATGGAGGTGTGTGAAGTCACAGAATGGAGGTGTGTGAAGTCATAGAATGGAGGTGTGTGAAGTCAAAGAATGGAGGTGTGTGAAGTCAGAGAATGGAGGTGTGTGAAGTCACATGATGGAGGTGTGTGAAGTCAAAATGGAGGTGTGTGAACTCATAGAATGGAGGTGTGTGAACTCATAGAATGGAGGTGTGTGAAGTCATGGATTGGAGGTGTGTGAAGTAAAAGAATGGAGGTGTGTGAAGTCAAACAATAAAGGTGTGTGAAGTCACAGAATGGAGGTGTGTGAAATCACAGAATGGAGGTGTGTGAAGTCAAAAAGGTGGTTGTAGTCACAAATGGAGGTGTGTGAACTCATAGAATGGAGGTGTGTGAAGTCAAAGAATGGAGGTGTGTGAAGTCATGGAATGGAGGTGTGTGAAGTCACAGAATGGAGGTGTGTGAAGTCATAGAATGGAGATGTGTGAAGTCATAGAATGGATGTTTCTGAAGTAAGAATGAAGGTGTGTGAAGTCATAGAATGGAGGTGTGTGAACTCAAAATGGAGGTGTGTGAACTCATAGAATGGAGGTGTGTGAACTCATAGAATGGAGGGGTGTGAAGTCATGGAATGGAGGTGTGTGAAGTCAAAGAATGGAGGTGTGTGAAGTCAAACAATAAAGGTATGTGAAGTCACAGAATGGAGATGTGTGAAATCACAGAATGGAGGTGTGTGAAGTCAAAAAGATGGTGTGTAGCGTCACAAAAAGGTGTGTGAGGTCAAAGAATTGACGTGTGTGAAGTCATGGAAAGGAGGTGTGTGAAGTCATGGAATGGAGGTGTGTGAAGTCATAGAATGGAGGTGTGTGAAGTCAAAATGGAGGTGTGTGAACTCATAGAATGGAGGTGTGTGAACTCATAGAAGGTAGGTGTGTGAAGTCATGGAATGGAGGTGTGTGAAGTCACAGAATGGAGGTGTGTGAAGTCAAACAATAAAGGTGTGTGAAGTCACAGAATGGATGTGTGTGAAATCACAGAATGGAGATGTGTGAGTCATAGAATGTAGGTGTGTGAAGTCATAGAATGGAGGTGTGTGAAGTCACAGAATTGATGTTTGTGAATTCACAGAATGGAGGTGTGTGAACTCACAATGGAGGTGTGTGTAGTCACACAATGGAGGTGTGTGAAGTCAAACAATAAAGGTGCGTGAAGTCAGAGAATGGAGGTCTGTGAAGGCATAGAATGGACGTGTGTTAAGTCAGAGAATGGAGGTGTGTGAAGTCAGAGAATGGAGGTGTGTGAAATCAGAATGGAGGTGTGTGAACACACAATGGAGGTGTGTGACGTCACAGAATGGAGGTGTGTGTAGTCAAACAATAAAGGTGTGTGGTCACAGAAGGGAGGTCTGTGAAGTCACAGAATGGAGGTGTGTGAAGTCATAGAATGGAGGTGTGTGAAGTCAAAATGGAGGTGTGTGAAGTCACAGAATGGAGGTGTGTGAAGTCACAGAATGGAGGTGTGTGAACTCATAGAATGGAGGTGTGTCAAGTCATAGAATGGATGTTTCTGAAGTAGAATGAAGGTGTGTGAAGTCATAGAATGGAGGTGTGTGAACTCATAAAATGGGATGTGTGAAATCATGGAATGGAGGTGCGTGAAGTCCAAAAATGTAGGTGTGTGAAGACAAACAATGGTGGTGTGTGAAGTCACAGAATGGAGGTGTGTGAAGTCAAAGAATGGAAGTGTGTGAAGTCAAAATGGAGGTGTGTGAAGTCACAGAATGGAGGTGTGTGAAGTCACAGAATGGAGGTGTGTGAAGTCTCAGAATGGAGGTGTGTGACGTCACAGAATGGAGTTGTGTGAACTCACAATGGAGGTGTGTGAAGTCACAGAATGGAGGTCTGTGAAGTCAAAAAATAATGGTGTGTGAAGTCACAGAATGGAGGTCTGTGAGGTCATAGAATGGAGGTGCTTAAGTCACAGAATGGAGGTGTGTGAAGTCAGAGAATGGAGGTGTGTGAACTCAGAATCGAGGTGTGTGAAGTCACAGAACGGAGATTTGTGAAGTCACAGAATGGAGGTGTGTGAAGTCACAGAATAGAGGTGTGTGAAGTCACAGAATGGAGGTGTGTGAACACACAATGGAGGTGTGTGAAGTCACAGAATGGAGGTGTGTGTAGTCAAACAATAAAGGTGTGTGGTCACAGAATGGAGGTCTGTGAAGTCACAGAATGGAGGTGTGTGAAGTCATAGAATGGAGGTGTGTGAAGTCAAAATGGAGGTGTGTGAAGTCACAGAATGGAGGTGTGTGAAGTCACAGAATGGAGGTGTGTGAACTCATAGAATGGAGGTGTGTCAAGTCATAGAATGGATGTTTCTGAAGTAGAATGAAGGTGTGTGAAGTCATAGAATGGAGGTGTGTGAAGTCAAAATGGAAGTGTGCGAACTCATAAAATGGAGATTTGTGAAGTCATGGAATGGAGGTGTGTGAAGTCCAAAAATTGAGGTGTGTGAACTCATAGAAGGTAGGTGTGTGAAGTCATGGAATGGAGGTGTGTGAAGTCACAGAATGGAGGTGTGTGAAGTCAAACAATAAAGGTGTGTGAAGTCACAGAATGGATGTGTGTGAAATCACAGAATGGAGATGTGTGAGTCATAGAATGTAGGTGTGTGAAGTCATAGAATGGAGGTGTGTGAAGTCACAGAATTGATGTTTGTGAATTCACAGAATGGAGGTGTGTGAACTCACAATGGAGGTGTGTGTAGTCACACAATGGAGGTGTGTGAAGTCAAACAATAAAGGTGCGTGAAGTCAGAGAATGGAGGTCTGTGAAGGCATAGAATGGACGTGTGTTAAGTCAGAGAATGGAGGTGTGTGAAGTCAGAGAATGGAGGTGTGTGAAATCAGAATGGAGGTGTGTGAAGTCACAGAACGGAGATTTGTGAAGTCATAGAATGGAGGTGCATGAAGTCATAGAATGGATGTTTCTGAAGTAAGAATGAAGGTGTGTGAAGTCAGAGAATGGAGGTGTGTGAAGTCAAAATGGAGGTGTGTGAACTCATAGAATGGAGGTGTGTGAACTCATAGAATGGAGGTGTGTGAAGTCATGGAATGGAGGTGTGTGAATCAAAGAATGGAGGTGTGTGAAGTCAAACAATAAGGTGTGTGAAGTCACAGAATGGAGGTGTGTGAAATCACAGAATGGAGGTTTGTGAAGTCAAAAAGGTGGTGTGTAGAGTCACAAATGGAGGTGTGTGAACTCATAGAATGGAGGTGTGTGAAGTCAAAGAATGGAGGTGTGTGAAGTCATCGAATGGAGGTGTGTGAAGTCATGGAATGGAGGTGTGTGAAGTCACAGAATGGAGGTGTGTGAAGTCATAGAATGGAGGTGTGTGAAGTCACAGAATGGAGTTGTGTGAAGTCAAAATGGAGGTGTGTGAAGTCACAGAATGGAGGTGTGTGAAGTCACAGACTGGAGGTGTGTGAACTCATAGAATGGAGGTGTGTCAAGTCATAGAATGGATGTTTCTGAAGTAGAATGAAAGTGTGTGAAGTCATAGAATGGAGGTGTGTGAAGTCAAAATGGAAGTGTGCGAACTCATAAAATGGAGATTTGTGAAGTCATGGAATGGAGGTGTGTGAAGTCCAAAAATTGAGGTGTGTGAAATCAAAGAATGGAAGGGTGTGAAGTCAAAATGGAGGTGTGTGAAGTCACAGAATGGAGGTGTGTGAAGTCACAGAATGGAGGTGTGTGAAGTCTTAGAATGGAGGTGGGTGAAGTCACAGAATGGAGTTGTGTGAACTCACAATGGAGGTGTGTGAAGTCACAGAATGGAGGTCTGTGAAGTCAAAAAATAATGGTGTGTGAAGTCACAGAATGGAGGTCTGTGAGGTCATAGAATGGAGGTGCGTTAAATCACAGAATGGAGGTGTGTGAAGTCAGAGAATGGAGGTGTGTGAACTCAGAATGGAGGTGTGTGAAGTCACAGAACGGAGATTTGTGAAGTCACAGAATGGAGGTGTGCGAAGTCACAGAATGGAGGTGTGTGAAGTCACAGAATGGAGGTGTGTGAACTCACAATGGAGGTGTGTGAAGTCACAGAATGGAGGTGTGTGTAGTCAAACAATAAAGGTGTGTGGTCACAGAATGGAGGTCTGTGAAGTCACAGAATGGAGGTGTGTGAAGTCATAGAATGGAGGTGTGTGAAGTCAAAATGGAGGTGTGTGAACTCGTAGAATGGAAGTGTGTGAACTCATAGAAGGTAGGTGTGTGAAGTCATGGAATGGAGGTGTGTGAAGTCAAAGAATGGAGGTGTGTGAAGTCAAACAATAAAGGTGTGTGAAGTCACAGAATGGATGTGTGTGAAATCACAGAATGGAGATGTGTAAAGTCATAGAATGTAGGTGTGTGAAGTCATAGAATGGAGGTGTGTGAAGTCACAGAATTGATGTTTGTGAAGTCACAGAATGGAGGTGTGTGAATTCACAGAATGGAGGTGTGTGAACTCACAATGGAGGTGTGTGTAGTCACAGAATGGAGGTGTGTGAAGTCAAACAATAAAGGTGCGTGAAGTCACAGAATGGAGGTCTGTGAAGGCATAGAATGGACGTGTGTTAAGTCAGAGAATGGAGGTGTGTGAAGTCAGAGAATGGAGGTGTGTGAAATCAGAATGGAGGTGTGTGAAGTCACAGAACGGAGATTTGTGAAGTCATAGAATGGAGGTGCGTGAAGTCATAGAATGGATGTTTCTGAAGTAAGAATGAAGGTGTGTGAAGTCAGAGAATGGAGGTTCGTGAAGTCAAAATGGAGGTGTGTGAACTCATAGAATGGAGGTGTGTGAACTCATAGAATGGAGGTGTGTGAAGTCATGGAATGGAGGTGTGTGAATCAAAGAATGGAGGTGTGTGAAGTCAAACAATAAGGTGTGTGAAGTCACAGAATGGAGGTGTGTGAAATCACAGAATGGAGGTTTGTGAAGTCAAAAAGGTGGTGTGTAGAGTCACAAATGGAGGTGTGTGAACTCATAGAATGGAGGTGTGTGAAGTCAAAGAATGGAGGTGTGTGAAGTCATCGAATGGAGGTGTGTGAAGTCATGGAATGGAGGTGTGTGAAGTCACAGAATGGAGGTGTGTGAAGTCATAGAATGGAGGTGTGTGAAGTCACAGAATGGAGTCGTGTGAAGTCAAAATGGAGGTGTGTGAAGTCACAGAATGGAGGTGTGTGAAGTCACAGAATGGAGGTGTGTGAACTCATAGAATGGAGGTGTGTCAAGTCATAGAATGGATGTTTCTGAAGTAGCATGAAGGTGTGTGAAGTCATAGAATGGAGGTGTGTGAAGTCAAAATGGAAGTGTGCGAACTCATAAAATGGAGATTTGTGAAGTCATGGAATGGAGGTGTGTGAAGTCCAAAAATTGAGGTGTGTGAAATCAAAGAATGGAAGGGTGTGAAGTCAAAATGGAGGTGTGTGAAGTCACAGAATGGAGGTGTGTGAAGTCACAGAATGGAGGTGTGTGAAGTCATAGAATGGAGGTGTTTGAAGTCACAGAATGGAGGTGTGTGAAGTCAGAGAATGTAGGTGTGTGAAGTCACATGATGGAGGTGTGTGAAGTCAAAATGGAGGTGTGTGAACTCATAGAATGGAGGTGTGTGAACTCATAGAATGGAGGTGAGAAGTCATGGATTGGAGGTGTGTGAAGTAAAATAATGGAGGTGTGTGAAGTCAAACAATAAAGGTGTGTGAAGTCACAGAATGGAGGTGTGTGAAATCACAGAATGGAGGTGTGTGAAGTCAAAAAGGTGGTGTGTAGTCACAAATGGAGGTGTGTGAACTCATAGAATGGAGGTGTGTGAAGTCAAAGAATGGAGGTGTGTGAAGTCATGGAATGGAGGTGTGTGAAGTCACAGAATGGAGGTGTGTGAAGTCATAGAATGGAGATGTGTGAAGTCATAGAATGGATGTTTCTGAAGTAAGAATGAAGGTGTGTGAAGTCATAGAATGGAGGTGTGTGAACTCAAAATGGAGGTGTGTGAACTCATAAAATGGAGGTGTGTGAACTCATAGAATGGAGGGGTGTGAAGTCATGGAATGGAGGTGTGTGAAGTCAAAGAATGGAGGTGTGTGAAGTCAAACAATAAAGGTATGTGAAGTCACAGAATGGAGATGTGTGAAATCACAGAATGGAGGTGTGTGAAGTCAAAAAGATGGTGTGTAGCGTCACAAAAAGGTGTGTGAAGTCAAAGAATTGAGGTGTGTGAAGTCATGGAAAGGAGGTGTGTGAAGTCATGGAATGGAGGTGTGTGAAGTCATAGAATGGAGGTGTGTGAAGTCAAAATGGAGTTGTGTGAAGTCATAGAATGGAGGTGTGTGAAGTAAGAATGGAAGTGTGTGAAGTCACAGAATGGAGGTGTGTGAAGTCAGAATGGAGGTGTGTGAACTCATAGAATGGAGGTGTGTGAAGTCACAATGGATGTGTGTGAAGTCATAGAATGGAGGTGTGTGAAGTCACAGTATGGAGGTTTGTGAAGTCATAGAATGGAGCTGTGTGAAGTGAGATTGGAGGTGTGTGAAGTCAAAGAATGGATGTGTGTGAACTCAGAATGGAGGTGTGTGAAGTCACAGAATGGAGTTGTGAAGTCATAGAATGGAGGTGTGTGAAGTCACAGAATGCAGGCGTGTGAAGTCATAATGTAGGTGTGTGAAGTCACAGAATTGAGGTGTGTGAACCCAGAATGGAGGTGTGTAAAGTCACAGAATGGAGGTTTGTGAAGTCATAGAATGGAGGTGTGTCAAGTCATAGAATGGATGGTTCTGAAGTAGAATGAAGGTGTGTGAAGTCATAGAATGGAGGTGTGTGAACTCATAAAATGGAGATGTGTGAAGTCATGGAATGGAGGTGCGTGAAGTCCAAAAATGTAGGTGTGTGAAGACAAACAATGGTGGTGTGTGAAGTCACAGAATGGAGGTGTGTGAAGTCAAAGAATGGAAGTGTGTGAAGTCAAAATGGAGGTGTGTGAAGTCACAGAATGGAGGTGTGTGAAGTCACAGAATGGAGGTGTGTGAAGTCTCAGAATGGAGGTGTGTGACGTCACAGAATGGAGTTGTGTGAACTCAAAATGGAGGTGTGTGAAGTCACAGAATGGAGGTCTGTGAAGTCAAAAAATAATGGTGTGTGAAGTCACAGAATGGAGGTCTGTGAGGTCATATAATGGAGGTGCGTTAAGTCACAGAATGGAGGTGTGTGAAGTCAGAGAATGGAGGTGTGTGAACTCAGAATGGAGGTGTGTGAAGTCAAAGAACGGAGATTTGTGAAGTCACAGAATGGAGGTGTGTGAAGTCACAGAATAGATGTGTGTGAAGTCACAGAATGGAGGTGTGTGAACACACAATGGAGGTGTGTGACGTCACAGAATGGAGGTGTGTGTAGTCAAACAATAAAGGTGTGTGGTCACAGAAGGGAGGTCTGTGAAGTCACAGAATGGAGGTGTGTGAAGTCATAGAATGGAGGTGTGTGAAGTCAAAATGGAGGTGTGTGAAGTCACAGAATGGAGGTGTGTGAAGTCACAGAATGGAGGTGTGTGAACTCATAGAATGGAGGTGTGTCAAGTCATAGAATGGATGTTTCTGAAGTAGAATGAAGGTGTGTGAAGTCATAGAATGGAGGTGTGTGAACTCATAAAATGGGATGTGTGAAATCATGGAATGGAGGTGCGTGAAGTCCAAAAATGTAGGTGTGTGAAGACAAACAATGGTGGTGTGTGAAGTCACAGAATGGAGGTGTGTGAAGTCAAAGAATGGAAGTGTGTGAAGTCAAAATGGAGGTGTGTGAAGTCACAGAATGGAGGTGTGTGAAGTCACAGAATGGAGGTGTGTGAAGTCTCAAAATGGAGGTGTGTGACGTCACAGAATGGAGTTGTGTGAACTCACAATGGAGGTGTGTGAAGTCACAGAATGGAGGTCTGTGAAGTCAAAAAATAATGGTGTGTGAAGTCACAGAATGGAGGTCTGTGAGGTCATAGAATGGAGGTGCTTAAGTCACAGAATGGAGGTGTGTGAAGTCAGAGAATGGAGGTGTGTGAACTCAGAATGGAGGTGTGTGAAGTCACAGAACGGAGATTTGTGAAGTCACAGAATGGAGGTGTGTGAAGTCACAGAATAGAGGTGTGTGAAGTCACAGAATGGAGGTGTGTGAACACACAATGGAGGTGTGTGAAGTCACAGAATGGAGGTGTGTGTAGTCAAACAATAAAGGTGTGTGGTCACAGAATGGAGGTCTGTGAAGTCACAGAATGGAGGTGTGTGAAGTCATAGAATGGAGGTGTGTGAAGTCAAAATGGAGGTGTGTGAAGTCACAGAATGGAGGTGTGTGAAGTCACAGAATGGAGGTGTGTGAACTCATAGAATGGAGGTGTGTCAAGTCATAGAATGGATGTTTCTGAAGTAGAATGAAGGTGTGTGAAGTCATAGAATGGAGGTGTGTGAAGTCAAAATGGAAGTGTGCGAACTCATAAAATGGAGATTTGTGAAGTCATGGAATGGAGGTGTGTGAAGTCCAAAAATTGAGGTGTGTGAAGTCAAAGAATGGAAGGGTGTGAAGTCAAAATGGAGGTGTGTGAAGTCACAGAATGGAGGTGTGTGAAGTCACAGAATGGAGGTGCGTGAAGTCATAGAATGGAGTTGTGTGAAGTCAAAGAATGGAGGTGTGTGAAGTCAGAGAATGGAGGTGTGTGAAGTCACATGATGGAGATGTGTGAAGTCAAAATGGAGGTGTGTGAACTCATAGAATGGAGGTGTGTGAACTCATAGAATGGAGGTGTGTGAAGTCATGGATTGGAGGTGTGTGAAGTAAAAGAATGGAGGTGTGTGAAGTCAAACAATAAAGGTGTGTGAAGTCACAGAATGGAGGTGTGTGAAATCACAGAATGGAGGTGTGTGAAGTCAAAAAGGTGGTGTGTAGTCACAAATGGAGGTGTGTGAACTCATAGAATGGAGGTGTGTGAAGTCAAAGAATGGAGGTGTGTGAAGTCATGGAATGGAGGTGTGTGAAGTCACAAAATGGAGGTGTGTGAAGTCATAGAATGGAGATGTGTGAAGTCATAGAATGGATGTTTCTGAAGTAAGAATGAAGGTGTGTGAAGTCATAGAATGGAGGTGTGTGAACTCAAAATGGAGGTGTGTGAACTCATAGAATGGAGGTGTGTGAACTCATAGAATGGAGGGGTGTGAAGTCATGGAATGGAGGTGTGTGAAGTCAAAGAATGGAGGTGTGTGAAGTCAAACAATAAAGGTATGTGAAGTCACAGAATGGAGATGTGTGAAATCACAGAATGGAGGTGTGTGAAGTCAAAAAGATGGTGTGTAGCGTCACAAAAAGGTGTGTGAGGTCAAAGAATTGGGGTGTGTGAAGTCATGGAAAGGAGGTGTGTGAAGTCATGGAATGGAGGTGTGTGAAGTCATAGAATGGAGGTGTGTGAAGTCAAAATGGAGTTGTGTGAAGTCATAGAATGGAGGTGTGTGAAGTAAGAATGGAAGTGTGTGAAGTCACAGAATAAAGGTGTGTGAAGTCAGAATGGAGGTGTGTGAACTCATAGAATGGAGGTGTGTGAAGTCACAATGGATGTGTGTGAAGTCATAGAATGGAGGTGTGTGAAGTAAGAATGGAAGTGTGTGAAGTCACAGAATAGAGGTGTGTGAAGTCAGAATGGAGGTGTGTGAACTCATAGAATGGAGGTGTGTGAAGTCACAATGGATGTGTGTGAAGTCACAGAATTGAGGTGTGTGAACTCAGAATGGAGGTGTGTAAAGTCACAGAATGGAGGTTTGTGAAGTCATAGAATGGAGGTGTGTCAAGTCATAGAATGGATGGTTCTGAAGTAGAATGAAGGTGTGTGAAGTCATAGAATGGAGGTGTGTGAACTCATAAAAAGGAGATGTGTGAAGTCATGGAATGAAGGTGCGTGAAGTCCAAAAATGGAGGTGTGTGAAGTCAAACGATGGTGGTGTGTGAAGTCACAGAATGGAGGTGTGTGAAGTCAAAGAATGGAAGTGTGTGAAGTCAAAATGGAGGTGTGTGAAGTCACAGAATGGAGGTGTGTGACGTCACAGAATGGAGGTCTGTGAAGTCAAACAATAATGGTGTGTGAAGTCACAGAATGGAGGTCTGTGAGGTCATAAAATGGAGGTGCGTTAAGTCACAGAATGAAGGTGTGTGAAGTCAGAGAATGGAGGTGTGTGAACTCAGAATGGAGGTGTGTGAAGTCACAGAACTGGGATTTGTGAAGTCACAGAATGGAGGTGTGCGAAGTCACAGAATGGAGGTGTGTGAAGTCACAGAATGGAGGTGTGTGAACTCACAATGGAGGTGTGTGAAGTCACAGAATGGAGGTGTGTGAAGTCACAGACTGGAGGTGTGTGAACTCATAGAATGGAGGTGTGTCAAGTCATAGAATGGATGTTTCTGAAGTAGAATGAAAGTGTGTGAAGTCATAGAATGGAGGTGTGTGAAGTCAAAATGGAAGTGTGCGAACTCATAAAATGGAGATTTGTGAAGTCATGGAATGGAGGTGTGTGAAGTCCAAAAATTGAGGTGTGTGAAATCAAAGAATGGAAGGGTGTGAAGTCAAAATGGAGGTGTGTGAAGTCACAGAATGGAGGTGTGTGAAGTCACAGAATGGAGGTGTGTGAAGTCTCAGAATGGAGGTGTGTGAAGTCACAGAATGGAGTTGTGTGAACGCACAATGGAGGTGTGTGAAGTCACAGAATGGAGGTCTGTGAAGTCAAAAAATAATGGTGTGTGAAGTCACAGAATGGAGGTCTGTGAGGTCATAGAATGGAGGTGCGTTAAATCACAGAATGGAGGTGTGTGAAGTCAGAGAATGGAGGTGTGTGAACTCAGAATGGAGGTGTGTGAAGTCACAGAACGGAGATTTGTGAAGTCACAGAATGGAGGTGTGCGAAGTCACAGAATGGAGGTGTGTGAAGTCACAGAATGGAGGTGTGTGAACTCACAATGGAGGTGTGTGAAGTCACAGAATGGAGGTGTGTGTAGTCAAACAATAAAGGTGTGTGGTCACAGAATGGAGGTCTGTGAAGTCACAGAATGGAGGTGTGTGAAGTCATAGAATGGAGGTGTGTGAAGTCAAAATGGAGGTGTGTGAACTTGTAGAATGGAAGTGTGTGAACTCATAGAAGGTAGGTGTGTGAAGTCATGGAATGGAGGTGTGTGAAGTCAAAGAATGGAGGTGTGTGAAGTCAAACAATAAAGGTGTGTGAAGTCACAGAATGGATGTGTGTGAAATCACAGAATGGAGATGTGTGAAGTCATAGAATGTAGGTGTGTGAAGTCATAGAATGGAGGTGTGTGAAGTCACAGAATTGATGTTTGTGAAGTCACAGAATGGAGGTGTGTGAATTCACAGAATGGAGGTGTGTGAACTCACAATGGAGGTGTGTGTAGTCACAGAATGGAGGTGTGTGAAGTCAAACAATAAAGGTGCGTGAAGTCACAGAATGGAGGTCTGTGAAGGCATAGAATGGACGTGTGTTAAGTCAGAGAATGGAGGTGTGTGAAGTCAGAGAATGGAGGTGTGTGAAATCAGAATGGAGGTGTGTGAAGTCACAGAACGGAGATTTGTGAAGTCATAGAATGGAGGTGCGTGAAGTCATAGAATGGATGTTTCTGAAGTAAGAATGAAGGTGTGTGAAGTCAGAGAATGGAGGTTTGTGAAGTCAAAATGGAGGTGTGTGAACTCATAGAATGGAGGTGTGTGAACTCATAGAATGGAGGTGTGTGAAGTCATGGAATGGAGGTGTGTGAATCAAAGAATGGAGGTGTGTGAAGTCAAACAATAAGGTGTGTGAAGTCACAGAATGGAGGTGTGTGAAATCACAGAATGGAGGTTTGTGAAGTCAAAAAGGTGGTGTGTAGAGTCACAAATGGAGGTGTGTGAACTCATAGAATGGAGGTGTGTGAAGTCAAAGAATGGAGGTGTGTGAAGTCATCGAATGGAGGTGTGTGAAGTCATGGAATGGAGGTGTGTGAAGTCACAGAATGGAGTCGTGTGAAGTCAAAATGGAGGTGTGTGAAGTCACAGAATGGAGGTGTGTGAAGTCACAGACTGGAGGTGTGTGAACTCATAGAATGGAGGTGTGTCAAGTCATAGAATGGATGTTTCTGAAGTAGCATGAAGGTGTGTGAAGTCATAGAATGGAGGTGTGTGAAGTCAAAATGGAAGTGTGCGAACACATAAAATGGAGATTTGTGAAGTCATGGAATGGAGGTGTGTGAAGTCACAGAATGGAGGTGTGTGAAGTCATAGAATGGAGGTGTGTGAAGTCACAGAATGGAGTTGTGTGAAGTCAAAATGGAGGTGTGTGAAGTCACAGAATGGAGGTGTGTGAAGTCACAGACTGGAGGTGTGTGAACTCATAGAATGGAGGTGTGTCAAGTCATAGAATGGATGTTTCTGAAGTAGAATGAAAGTGTGTGAAGTCATAGAATGGAGGTGTGTGAAGTCAAAATGGAAGTGTGCGAACTCATAAAATGGAGATTTGTGAAGTCATGGAATGGAGGTGTGTGAAGTCCAAAAATTGAGGTGTGTGAAATCAAAGAATGGAAGGGTGTGAAGTCAAAATGGAGGTGTGTGAAGTCACAGAATGGAGGTGTGTGAAGTCACAGAATGGAGGTGTGTGAAGTCATAGAATGGAGGTGTGTGAAGTCACAGAATGGAGGTGTGTGAAGTCAGAGAATGGAGGTGTGTGAAGTCACATGATGGAGGTGTGTGAAGTCAAAATGGAGGTGTGTGAACTCATAGAATGGAGGTGTGTGAACTCATAGAATGGAGGTGTGTGAAGTCATGGATTGGAGGTGTGTGAAGTAAAAGAATGGAGGTGTGTGAAGTCAAACAATAAAAGTGTGTGAAGTCACAGAATGGAGGTGTGTGAAATCACAGAATGGAGGTGTGTGAAGTCAAAAAGGTGGTGTGTAGTCACAAATGGAGGTGTGTGAACTCATAGAATGGAGGTGTGTGAAGTCAAAGAATGGAGGTGTGTGAAGTCATGGAATGGAGGTGTGTGAAGTCACAGAATGGAGGTGTGTGAAGTCATAGAATGGAGATGTGTGAAGTCATAGAATGGATGTTTCTGAAGTAAGAATGAAGGTGTGTGTAGTCATAGAATGGAGGTGTGTGAACTCAAAATGGAGGTGTGTGAACTCATAGAATGGAGGTGTTTGAACTCATAGAATGGAGGGGTGTGAAGTCATGGAATGGAGGTGTGTGAAGTCAAAGAATGGAGGTGTGTGAAGTCAAACAATAAAGGTATGTGAAGTCACAGAATGGAGATGTGTGAAATCACAGAATGGAGGTGTGTGAAGTCAAAAAGATGGTGTGTAGCGTCACAAAAAGTTGTGTGAAATCAAAGAATTGAGGTGTGTGAAGTCATGGAAAGGAGGTGTGTGAAGTCATGGAATGGAGGTGTGTGAAATCATAGAATGGAGGTGTGTGAAGTCAGAATGGAGTTGTGTGAAGTCATAGAATGGAGGTGTGTGAAGTAAGAATGGAAGTGTGTGAAGTCACAGAATGGAGGTGTGTGAAGTCAGAATGGAGGTGTGTGAACTCATAGAATGGAGGTGTGTGAAGTCACAATGGATGTGTGTGAAGTCATAGAATGGAGGTGTGTGAAGTCACAGTATGGAGGTGTGTGAAGTCATAGAATGGAGCTGTGTGAAGTGAGATTGGAGGTGTGTGAAGTCAAAGAATGGATGTGTGTGAACTCAGAATGGAGGTGTGTGAAGTCACAGAATGGAGTTGTGAAGTCATAGAATGGAGGTGTGTGAAGTCACAGAATGCAGGCGTGTGAAGTCATAATGTAGGTGTGTGAAGTCACAGAATTGAGGTGTGTGAACTCAGAATGGAGGTGTGTAAAGTCACAGAATGGAGGTTTGTGAAGTCATAGAATGGAGGTGTGTCAAGTCATAGAATGGATGGTTCTGAAGTAGAATGAAGGTGTGTGAAGTCATAGAATGGAGATGTGTGAACTCATAAAATGGAGATGTGTGAAGTCATGGAATGGAGGTGCGTGAAGTCCAAAAATGTAGGTGTGTGAAGACAAACAATGGTGGTGTGTGAAGTCACAGAATGGAGGTGTGTGAAGTCAAAGAATGGAAGTGTGTGAAGTCAAAATGGAGGTGTGTGAAGTCACCGAATGGAGGTGTGTGAAGTCACAGAATGGAGGTGTGTGAAGTCTCAGAATGGAGGTGTGTGACGTCACAGAATGGAGTTGTGTGAACTCACAATGGAGGTGTGTGAAATCACAGAATGGAGGTCTGTGAAGTCAAAAAATAATGGTGTGTGAAGTCACAGAATGAAGGTGTGTGAGGTCATAGAATGGAGGTGTGTGAAGTCATAGAATGGAGGTGTGTGAAGTCAAAATGGAGGTATATGAACTCTAGACTGGAGGTGTGTGAACTCATAGCAGGTAGGTGTGTGAAGTCATGGAATGGAGGTGTGTGATGTCAAAGAATGGAGGTGTGTGAAGTCAAACAATAAAGGTGTGTGAAGTCACAGAATGGATGTGTGCGAAATCACGGAATGGAGATGTGTGAAGTCATAGAATGTAGGTGTGTGAAGTCATAGAATGGAGGTGTGTGAAGTCACAGAATTGATGTTTGTGAAGTCACAGAATGGAGGTGTGTGAATTCACAGAATGGAGGTGTGTGAACTCACAATGGAGGTGTGTGTAGTCACAGAATGGAGGTGTGTGAAGTCAAACAATAAAGGTGCGTGAAGTCACAGAATGGAGGTCTGTGAAGGCATAGAATGGACGTGTGTTAAGTCAGAGAATGGAGGTGTGTGAAGTCAAACAATAAGGTGTGTGAAGTCACAGAATGGAGGTGTGTGAAATCACAGAATGGAGGTGTGAAGTCATAGAATGGAGGTGTGTGAAGTCATAATGGAGGTGTGTGAAGTCACAGAATGGAGGTTTGTGAAGTCATAGATTTGAGGTGTGTCAAGTCATAGAATGGATGTTTCTGAAGTATAATGAAGGTGTGTGAAGTCATAGAATGGAGGTGTGTGTAGTCAAAATGGGGGTGTGTGAACACATAAAATGGAGATGTGTGAAGTCATGGAATGGAGGTGTGTAAAGTCCAAAAATGGAGGTGTGTGAAGTCAAACAATGGTGGTGTGTGAAGTCAAAGAATGGAGGTGTGTGAAGTCATCGAATGGAGGTGTGTGAAGTCACGGAATGGAGGTGTGTGAAGTCACAGAATGGAGGTGTGTGAAGTCACAGAATGGAGATGTGTGAAGTCACAGAATGGAGGTGTGTGAAGTCATAGAATGGAGGTGTGTGAAGTCATAGAATGGAGGTGTGTGAAGTCACAGAATGGAGGTGTGTGAAATCACAGAATGGAGGTGTGTGAAGTCGAATAGGTGGTGTGTAGTCACAAATGGAGGTGTGTGAACTCATACAATGGAGGTGTGTGAAGTCAAAGAATGGAGGTGTGTGAAGTCATGGAATGGAGGTATGTGAAGTCACAGAATGGAGGTGTGTGAAGTCTCAGAATGGAGGTGTGTGAAGTCACAGAATGGAGTTGTGTGAAGTCACAATGGAGGTGTGTGAAGTCACAGAATGGAGGTCTGTGAAGTCAAAAAATAATGGTGTGTGAAGTCACAGAATGGAGGTCTGTGAGGTCATAGAATGGAGGTGCGTTAAGTCACAGAATGGAGGTGTGTGAAGTCAGAGAATGGAGGTGTGTGTACTCAGAATGGAGGTGCGTGAAGTCACAGAACGGAGATTTGTGAAGTCACAGAATGGAGGTGTGTGAAGTCACAGAATGGAGGTGTGTGAAGTCACAGAATGGAGGTGTGTGAACTCACAATGGAGGTGTGTGAAGTCACAGAATGGAGGTGTGTGAAGTCAGAATGGAGGTGTGTGAACTCATAGAATGGAGGTGTGTGAAGTCACAATGGATGTGTGTGAAGTCATAGAATGGAGGTGTGTGAAGTCACAGTATGGAGGTGTGTGAAGTCATAGAATGGAGCTGTGTGAAGTGAGATTGGAGGTGTGTGAAGTCAAAGAATGGATGTGTGTGAACTCAGAATGGAGGTGTGTGAAGTCACAGAATGGAGTTGTGAAGTCATAGAATGGAGGTGTGTGAAGTCACAGAATGCAGGTGTGTGAAGTCATAATGTAGGTGTGTGAAGTCACAGAATTGAGGTGTGTGAACTCAGAATGGAGGTGTGAAAAGTCACAGAATGGAGGTTTGTGAAGTCATAGAATGGAGGTGTGTCAAGTCATAGAATGGATGGTTCTGAAGTAGAATGAAGGTGTGTGAAGTCATAGAATGGAGGTGTATGAACTCATAAAATGGAGATGTGTGAAGTCATGGAATGGAGGTGCGTGAAGTCCAAAAATGTAGGTGTGTGAAGTCAAACAATGGGGGTGTGTGAAGTCACAGTATGGAGGTGTGTGAAGTCAAAGAATGGAAGTGTGTGAAGTCAAAATGGAGGTGTGTGAAGTCACAGAATGGAGGTGTGTGAAGTCACAGAATGGAGGTGTGTGAAGTCTCAGAATGGAGGTGTGTGAAGTCACAGAATGGAGTTGTGTGAACTCACAATGGAGGTGTGTGAAGTCACAGAATGGAGGTCTGTGAAGTCAAAAAATAATGGTGTGTGAAGTCACAGAATGGAGGTCTGTGAGGTCATAGAATGGAGGTGCGTTAAGTCACAGAATGGAGGTGTGTGAAGTCAGAGAATGGAGGTGTGTGAACTCAGAATGGAGGTGTGTGAAGTCACAGAACGGAGATTTGTGAAGTCACAGAATGGAGGTGTGTGAAGTCACAGAATGGAGGTGTGTGAAGTCACAGAATGGAGGTGTGTGAACTCACAATGGAGGTGTGGAAGTCACAGAATGGAGGTGTGTGTAGTCAAACAATAAAGGTGTGTGGTCACAGAATGGAGGTCTGTGAAGTCACAGAATGGAGGTGTGTGAAGTCATAGAATGGAGGTGTGTGAAGTCAAAATGGAGGTGTGTGAACTCATAGAATGGAGGTGTGTGAACTCATAGAAGGTAGGTGTGTGAAGTCATGGAATGGAGGTGTGTGAAGTCAAAGAATGGAGGTGTGTGAAGTCAAACAATAAAGGTGTGTGAAGTCACAGAATGGATGTGTGTGAAATCACAGAATGGAGATGTGTGAAGTCATAGAATGTAGGTGTGTGAAGTCATAGAATGGAGGTGTGTGAAGTCCCAGAATTGATGTTTGTGAAGTCACAGAATGGAGGTGTGTGAATTCACAGAATGGAGGTGTGTGAACTCACAATGGAGGTGTGTGTAGTCACAGAATGGAGGTGTGTGAAGTCAAACAATAAAGGTGCGTGAAGTCACAGAATGGAGGTCTGTGAAGGCATAGAATGGACGTGTGTTAAGTCAGAGAATGGAGGTGTGTGAAGTCAGAGAATGGAGGTGTGTGAAGTCACAGAATCGAGTTGTGTGAAGTCAAAATGGAGGTGTGTGAAGTCATGGAATGGAGGTGTGTGAATCAAAGAATGGAGGTGTGTGAAGTCAAACAATAAGGTGTGTGAAGTCACAGAATGGAGGTGTGTGAAATCACAGAATGGAGGTGTGAAGTCATAGAATGGAGGTGTGTGAAGTCAAAGAATTGAGGTGTGTGAAGTCATCGAATGGAGGTGTGTGAACTCAAAATGGAGGTGTGTGAACTCATAGAATGGAGGTGTTTGAACTCATAGAATGGAGGGGTGTGAAGTCATGGAATGGAGGTGTGTGAAGTCAAAGAATGGAGGTGTGTGAAGTCAAACAATAAAGGTATGTGAAGTCACAGAATGGAGATGTGTGAAATCACAGAATGGAGGTGTGTGAAGTCAAAAAGATGGTGTGTAGCGTCACAAAAAGTTGTGTGAAATCAAAGAATTGAGGTGTGTGAAGTCATGGAAAGGAGGTGTGTGAAGTCATGGAATGGAGGTGTGTGAAGTCATAGAATGGAGGTGTGTGAAGTCAGAATGGAGTTGTGTGAAGTCATAGAATGGAGGTGTGTGAAGTAAGAATGGAAGTGTGTGAAGTCACAGAATGGAGGTGTGTGAAGTCAGAATGGAGGTGTGTGAACTCATAGAATGGAGGTGTGTGAAGTCACAATGGATGTGTGTGAAGTCATAGAATGGAGGTGTGTGAAGTCACAGTATGGAGGTGTGTGAAGTCATAGAATGGAGCTGTGTGAAGTGAGATTGGAGGTGTGTGAAGTCAAAGAATGGATGTGTGTGAACTCAGAATGGAGGTGTGTGAAGTCACAGAATGGAGTTGTGAAGTCATAGAATGGAGGTGTGTGAAGTCACAGAATGCAGGCGTGTGAAGTCATAATGTAGGTGTGTGAAGTCACAGAATTGAGGTGTGTGAACTCAGAATGGAGGTGTGTAAAGTCACAGAATGGAGGTTTGTGAAGTCATAGAATGGAGGTGTGTCAAGTCATAGAATGGATGGTTCTGAAGTAGAATGAAGGTGTGTGAAGTCATAGAATGGAGATGTGTGAACTCATAAAATGGAGATGTGTGAAGTCATGGAATGGAGGTGCGTGAAGTCCAAAAATGTAGGTGTGTGAAGACAAACAATGGTGGTGTGTGAAGTCACAGAATGGAGGTGTGTGAAGTCAAAGAATGGATGTGTGTGAAGTCAAAATGGAGGTGTGTGAAGTCACCGAATGGAGGTGTGTGAAGTCACAGAATGGAGGTGTGTGAAGTCTCAGAATGGAGGTGTGTGACGTCACAGAATGGAGTTGTGTGAACTCACAATGGAGGTGTGTGAAATCACAGAATGGAGGTCTGTGAAGTCAAAAAATAATGGTGTGTGAAGTCACAGAATGAAGGTGTGTGAGGTCATAGAATGGAGGTGTGTGAAGTCATAGAATGGAGGTGTGTGAAGTCAAAATGGAGGTATATGAACTCATAGACTGGAGGTGTGTGAACTAATAGAAGGTAGGTGTGTGAAGTCATGGAATGGAGGTGTGTGATGTCAAAGAATGGAGGTGTGTGAAGTCAAACAATAAAGGTGTGTGAAGTCACAGAATGGATGTGTGCGAAATCACAGAATGGAGATGTGTGAAGTCATAGAATGTAGGTGTGTGAAGTCATAGAATGGAGGTGTGTGAAGTCACAGAATTGATGTTTGTGAAGTCACAGAATGGAGGTGTGTGAATTCACAGAATGGAGGTGTGTGAACTCACAATGGAGGTGTGTGTAGTCACAGAATGGAGGTGTGTGAAGTCAAACAATAAAGGTGCGTGAAGTCACAGAATGGAGGTCTGTGAAGGCATAGAATGGACGTGTGTTAAGTCAGAGAATGGAGGTGTGTGAAGTCAGAGAATGGAGGTGTGTGAAGTCACAGAATCGAGTTGTGTGAAGTCAAAATGGAGGTGTGTGAACTCATAGAATGGAGGTGTGTGAAGTCATGGAATGGAGGTGTGTGAATCAAAGAATGGAGGTGTGTGAAGTCAAACAATAAGGTGTGTGAAGTCACAGAATGGAGGTGTGTGAAATCACAGAATGGAGGTGTGAAGTCATAGAATGGAGGTGTGTGAAGTCATAATGGAGGTGTGTGAAGTCACAGAATGGAGGTTTGTGAAGTCATAGATTTGAGGTGTGTCAAGTCATAGAATGGATGTTTCTGAAGTATAATGAAGGTGTGTGAAGTCATAGAATGGAGGTGTGTGTAGTCAAAATGGGGGTGTGTGAACACATAAAATGGAGATGTGTGAAGTCATGGAATGGAGGTGTGTAAAGTCCAAAAATGGAGGTGTGTGAAGTCAAACAATGGTGGTGTGTGAAGTCAAAGAATGGAGGTGTGTGAAGTCATCGAATGGAGGTGTGTGAAGTCACGGAATGGAGGTGTGTGAAGTCACAGAATGGAGGTGTGTGAAGTCACAGAATGGAGATGTGTGAAGTCACAGAATGGAGGTGTGTGAAGTCATAGAATGGAGGTGTGTGAAGTCATAGAATGGAGGTGTGTGAAGTCACAGAATGGAGGTGTGTGAAATCACAGAATGGAGGTGTGTGAAGTCGAATAGGTGGTGTGTAGTCACAAATGGAGGTGTGTGAACTCATACAATGGAGGTGTGTGAAGTCAAAGAATGGAGGTGTGTGAAGTCATGGAATGGAGGTATGTGAAGTCACAGAATGGAGGTGTGTGAAGTCTCAGAATGGAGGTGTGTGAAGTCACAGAATGGAGTTGTGTGAACTCACAATGGAGGTGTGTGAAGTCACAGAATGGAGGTCTGTGAAGTCAAAAAATAATGGTGTGTGAAGTCACAGAATGGAGGTCTGTGAGGTCATAGAATGGAGGTGCGTTAAGTCACAGAATGGAGGTGTGTGAAGTCAGAGAATGGAGGTGTGTGTACTCAGAATGGAGGTGCGTGAAGTCACAGAACGGAGATTTGTGAAGTCACAGAATGGAGGTGTGTGAAGTCACAGAATGGAGGTGTGTGAAGTCACAGAATGGAGGTGTGTGAACTCACAATGGAGGTGTGTGAAGTCACAGAATGGAGGTGTGTGAAGTCAGAATGGAGGTGTGTGAACTCATAGAATGGAGGTGTGTGAAGTCACAATGGATGTGTGTGAAGTCATAGAATGGAGGTGTGTGAAGTCACAGTATGGAGGTGTGTGAAGTCATAGAATGGAGCTGTGTGAAGTGAGATTGGAGGTGTGTGAAGTCAAAGAATGGATGTGTGTGAACTCAGAATGGAGGTGTGTGAAGTCACAGAATGGAGTTGTGAAGTCATAGAATGGAGGTGTGTGAAGTCACAGAATGCAGGTGTGTGAAGTCATAATGTAGGTGTGTGAAGTCACAGAATTGAGGTGTGTGAACTCAGAATGGAGGTGTGAAAAGTCACAGAATGGAGGTTTGTGAAGTCATAGAATGGAGGTGTGTCAAGTCATAGAATGGATGGTTCTGAAGTAGAATGAAGGTGTGTGAAGTCATAGAATGGAGGTGTATGAACTCATAAAATGGAGATGTGTGAAGTCATGGAATGGAGGTGCGTGAAGTCCAAAAATGTAGGTGTGTGAAGTCAAACAATGGGGGTGTGTGAAGTCACAGTATGGAGGTGTGTGAAGTCAAAGAATGGAAGTGTGTGAAGTCAAAATGGAGGTGTGTGAAGTCACAGAATGGAGGTGTGTGAAGTCACAGAATGGAGGTGTGTGAAGTCTCAGAATGGAGGTGTGTGAAGTCACAGAATGGAGTTGTGTGAACTCACAATGGAGGTGTGTGAAGTCACAGAATGGAGGTCTGTGAAGTCAAAAAATAATGGTGTGTGAAGTCACAGAATGGAGGTCTGTGAGGTCATAGAATGGAGGTGCGTTAAGTCACAGAATGGAGGTGTGTGAAGTCAGAGAATGGAGGTGTGTGAACTCAGAATGGAGGTGTGTGAAGTCACAGAACGGAGATTTGTGAAGTCACAGAATGGAGGTGTGTGAAGTCACAGAATGGAGGTGTGTGAAGTCACAGAATGGAGGTGTGTGAACTCACAATGGAGGTGTGGAAGTCACAGAATGGAGGTGTGTGTAGTCAAACAATAAAGGTGTGTGGTCACAGAATGGAGGTCTGTGAAGTCACAGAATGGAGGTGTGTGAAGTCATAGAATGGAGGTGTGTGAAGTCAAAATGGAGGTGTGTGAACTCATAGAATGGAGGTGTGTGAACTCATAGAAGGTAGGTGTGTGAAGTCATGGAATGGAGGTGTGTGAAGTCAAAGAATGGAGGTGTGTGAAGTCAAACAATAAAGGTGTGTGAAGTCACAGAATGGATGTGTGTGAAATCACAGAATGGAGATGTGTGAAGTCATAGAATGTAGGTGTGTGAAGTCATAGAATGGAGGTGTGTGAAGTCCCAGAATTGATGTTTGTGAAGTCACAGAATGGAGGTGTGTGAATTCACAGAATGGAGGTGTGTGAACTCACAATGGAGGTGTGTGTAGTCACAGAATGGAGGTGTGTGAAGTCAAACAATAAAGGTGCGTGAAGTCACAGAATGGAGGTCTGTGAAGGCATAGAATGGACGTGTGTTAAGTCAGAGAATGGAGGTGTGTGAAGTCAGAGAATGGAGGTGTGTGAAGTCACAGAATCGAGTTGTGTGAAGTCAAAATGGAGGTGTGTGAACTCATAGAATGGAGGTGTGTGAAGTCATGGAATGGAGGTGTGTGAATCAAAGAATGGAGGTGTGTGAAGTCAAACAATAAGGTGTGTGAAGTCACAGAATGGAGGTGTGTGAAATCACAGAATGGAGGTGTGAAGTCATAGAATGGAGGTGTGTGAAGTCAAAGAATTGAGGTGTGTGAAGTCATCGAATGGAGGTGTGTGAAGTCATGGAATGGAGGTGTGTGAAGTCACAGAATGGAGGTGTGTGAAGTCACAGAATCGAGTTGTGTGAAGTCAAAATGGAGGTGTGTGAACTCATAGAATGGAGGTGTGTGAACTCATAGAATGGAAGTGTGTGAAGTCATGGAATGGAGGTGTGTGAAGTCAAAGAATGGAGGGGTGTGAAGTCAAAGAATGGAGGTGTGTGAAGTCAAACAATAAAGGTGTGTGAAGTCACAGAATGGAGGTGTGTGAAATCACAGAATGGAGGTGTGTGTAGTCAAAAAGGTGGTGTGTAGAGTCACAAATGGAGGTGTGTGAACTCATAGAAGGGAGGTGTGTGAAGTCAAAGAATGGAGGTGTGTGAACTCAGAATGGAGGTGTGTCAAGTCATAGAATGGATGTTTCTGAAGTATAATGAAGGTGTGTGAAGTCATAGAATGGAGGTGTGTGAAGTCAAAATGGGGGTGTGTGAACACATAAAATGGAGATGTGTGAAGTCATGGAATGGAGGTGTGTGAAGTCCAAAAATGGAGGTGTGTGAAGTCAAACAATGGTGGTGTGTGAAGTCAAAGAATGGAGGTGTGTGAAGTCATCGAATGCAGGTGTGTGAAGTCACGGAATGGAGGTGTGTGAAGTCACAGAATGGAGGTGTGTGAAGTCACAGAATGGAGATGTGTGAAGTCACAGAATGGAGGTGTGTGAAGTCATAGAATGGAGGTGTGTGAAGTCATAGAATGGAGGTGTGTGAAGTCACAGAATGGAGGTGTGTGAAATCACAGAATGGAGGTGTGTGAAGTCAAAAAGATGGTGTGTAGCGTCACAAAAAGGTGTGTGAAGTCAAAGAATTGAGGTGTGTGAAGTCATGGAAAGGAGGTGTGTGAAGTCATGGAATGGAGGTGTGTGAAGTCATAGAATGGAGGTGTGTGAAGTCAGAATGGAGTTGTGTGAAGTCATAGAATGGAGGTGTGTGAAGTAAGAATGGAAGTGTGTGAAGTCACAGAATGGAGGTGTGTGAAGTCAGAATGGAGGTGTGTGAACTCATAGAATGGAGGTGTGTGAAGTCACAATGGATGTGTGTGAAGTCATAGAATGGAGGTGTGTGAAGTCACAGTATGGAGGTGTGTGAAGTCATAGAATGGAGCTGTGTGAAGTGAGATTGGAGGTGTGTGAAGTCAAAGAATGGATGTGTGTGAACTCAGAATGGAGGTGTGTGAAGTCACAGAATGGAGTTGTGAAGTCATAGAATGGAGGTGTGTGAAGTCACAGAATGCAGGTGTGTGAAGTCATAATGTAGGTGTGTGAAGTCACAGAATTGAGGTGTGTGAACTCAGAATGGAGGTGTGAAAAGTCACAGAATGGAGGTTTGTGAAGTCATAGAATGGAGGTGTGTCAAGTCATAGAATGGATGGTTCTGAAGTAGAATGAAGGTGTGTGAAGTCATAGAATGGAGGTGTATGAACTCATAAAATGGAGATGTGTGAAGTCATGGAATGGAGGTGCGTGAAGTCCAAAAATGTAGGTGTGTGAAGTCAAACAATGGGGGTGTGTGAAGTCACAGTATGGAGGTGTGTGAAGTCAAAGAATGGAAGTGTGTGAAGTCAAAATGGAGGTGTGTGAAGTCACAGAATGGAGGTGTGTGAAGTCACAGAATGGAGGTGTGTGAAGTCTCAGAATGGAGGTGTGTGAAGTCACAGAATGGAGTTGTGTGAACTCACAATGGAGGTGTGTGAAGTCACAGAATGGAGGTCTGTGAAGTCAAAAAATAATGGTGTGTGAAGTCACAGAATGGAGGTCTGTGAGGTCATAGAATGGAGGTGCGTTAAGTCACAGAATGGAGGTGTGTGAAGTCAGAGAATGGAGGTGTGTGAACTCAGAATGGAGGTGTGTGAAGTCACAGAACGGAGATTTGTGAAGTCACAGAATGGAGGTGTGTGAAGTCACAGAATGGAGGTGTGTGAAGTCACAGAATGGAGGTGTGTGAACTCACAATGGAGGTGTGTGAAGTCACAGAATGGAGGTGTGTGTAGTCAAACAATAAAGGTGTGTGGTCACAGAATGGAGGTCTGTGAAGTCACAGAATGGAGGTGTGTGAAGTCATAGAATGGAGGTGTGTGAAGTCAAAATGGAGGTGTGTGAACTCATAGAATGGAGGTGTGTGAACTCATAGAATGTAGGTGTGTGAAGTCATGGAATGGAGGTGTGTGAAGTCAAAGAATGGAGGTGTGTGAAGTCAAACAATAAAGGTGTGTGAAGTCACAGAATGGATGTGTGTGAAATCACAGAATGGAGATGTGTGAAGTCATAGAATGTAGGTGTGTGAAGTCATAGAATGGAGGTGTGTGAAGTCCCAGAATTGATGTTTGTGAAGTCACAGAATGGAGGTGTGTGAATTCATAGAATGGAGGTGTGTGAACTCACAATGGAGGTGTGTGTAGTCACAGAATGGAGGTGTGTGAAGTCAAACAATAAAGGTGCGTGAAGTCACAGAATGGAGGTCTGTGAAGGCATAGAATGGACGTGTGTTAAGTCAGAGAATGGAGGTGTGTGAAGTCAGAGAATGGAGGTGTGTGAAGTCACAGAATCGAGTTGTGTGAAGTCAAAATGGAGGTGTGTGAACTCATAGAATGGAGGTGTGTGAAGTCATGGAATGGAGGTGTGTGAATCAAAGAATGGAGGTGTGTGAAGTCAAACAATAAGGTGTGTGAAGTCACAGAATGGAGGTGTGTGAAATCACAGAATGGAGGTGTGAAGTCATAGAATGGAGGTGTGTGAAGTCAAAGAATTGAGGTGTGTGAAGTCATCGAATGGAGGTGTGTGAAGTCATGGAATGGAGGTGTGTGAAGTCACAGAATGGAGGTGTGTGAAGTCACAGAATCGAGTTGTGTGAAGTCAAAATGGAGGTGTGTGAACTCATAGAATGGAGGTGTGTGAACTCATAGAATGGAAGTGTGTGAAGTCATGGAATGGAGGTGTGTGAAGTCAAAGAATGGAGGGGTGTGAAGTCAAAGAATGGAGGTGTGTGAAGTCAAACAATAAAGGTGTGTGAAGTCACAGAATGGAGGTGTGTGAAATCACAGAATGGAGGTGTGTGTAGTCAAAAAGGTGGTGTGTAGAGTCACAAATGGAGGTGTGTGAACTCATAGAAGGGAGGTGTGTGAAGTCAAAGAATGGAGGTGTGTGAACTCAGAATGGAGGTGTGTCAAGTCATAGAATGGATGTTTCTGAAGTATAATGAAGGTGTGTGAAGTCATAGAATGGAGGTGTGTGAAGTCAAAATGGCGGTGTGTGAACACATAAAATGGAGATGTGTGAAGTCATGGAATGGAGGTGTGTGAAGTCCAAAAATGGAGGTGTGTGAAGTCAAACAATGGTGGTGTGTGAAGTCAAAGAATGGAGGTGTGCGAAGTCATCGAATGCAGGTGTGTGAAGTCACGGAATGGAGGTGTGTGAAGTCACAGAATGGAGGTGTGTGAAGTCACAGAATGGAGATGTGTGAACTCACAGAATGGAGGTGTGTGAAGTCATAGAATGGAGGTGTGTGAAGTCATAGAATGGAGCTGTGTGAAGTGAGATTGGAGGTGTGTGAAGTCAAAGAATGGATGTGTGTGAACTCAGAATGGAGGTGTGTGAAGTCACAGAATGGAGTTGTGAAGTCATAGAATGTAGGTGTGTGAAGTCACAGAATGCAGGTGTGTGAAGTCATAATGTAGGTGTGTGAAGTCACAGAATTGAGGTGTGTGAACTCAGAATGGAGGTGTGTAAAGTCACAGAATGGAGGTTTGTGAAGTCATAGAATGGAGGTGTGTCAAGTCATAGAATGGATGGTTCTGAAGTAGAATGAAGGTGTGTGAAGTCATAGAATGGAGGTGTATGAACTCATAAAATGGAGATGTGTGAAGTCATGGAATGGAGGTGCGTGAAGTCCAAAAATGTAGGTGTGTGAAGTCAAACAATGGTGGTGTGTGAAGTCACAGAATGGAGGTGTGTGAAGTCAAAGAATGGAAGTGTGTGAAGTAAAAATGGAGGTGTGTGAAGTCACAGAATGGAGGTGTGTGAAGTCACAGAATGGAGGTGTGTGAAGTCTCAGAATGGAGGTGTGTGAAGTCACAAAATGGAGTTGTGTGAACTCACAATGGAGGTGTGTGAATTCACAGAATTGAGGTCTGTGAAGTCAAAAAATAATGGTGTGTGAAGTCACAGAATGGAGGTCTGTGAGGTCATAGAATGGAGGTGCGTTAAGTCACAGAATGGAGGTGTGTGAAGTCAGAGAATGGAGGTGTGTGAACTCAGAATGGAGGTGTGTGAAGTCACAGAACGGAGATTTGTGAAGTCACAGAATGGAGGTGTGTGAAGTCACAGAATGGAGGTGTGTGAAGTCACAGAATGGAGGTGTGTGAACTCACAATGAAGGTGTGTGAAGTCACAGAATGGAGGTGTGTGTAGTCAAACAATAAAGGTGTGTGGTCACAGAATGGAGGTCTGTGAAGTCACAGAATGGAGGTGTGTGAAGTCATAGAATGGAGGTGTGTGAAGTCAAAATGGAGGTGTGTGAACTCATAGAAAGGAGGTGTGTGAACTCATAGAAGGTACGTGTGTGAAGTCATTTAATGGAGGTGTGTGAAGTCACAGAATGGAGGTGTGTGAAGTCATAGAATGGAGGTGTGTGAAGTCATAGAATGGAGGTGTGTGAAGTCACAGAATGGAGGTGTGTGAAATCACAGAATGGAGGTGTGTGAAGTCAAATAGGTGGTGTGTAATCACAAATGGAGGTGTGTGAACTCATAGAATGGAGGTGTGTGAAGTTAAAGAATGGAGGTGTGTGAAGTCATGGAATGGAGGTGTGTGAAGTCACAGAATGGAGGTGTGTGAAGTCACAGAATGGAGGTGTGTGAAGTTATAGAATGAAGGTGTGTGAAGTCATAGAATGGAGGTGTGTGAACTCAAAATGGAGGTGTGTGAACTCATAGAATGGAGGTGTGTGAACTCATAGAATGGAGGGGTGTGAAGTCATGGAATGGAGGTGTGTGAAGTCAAAGAATGGAGGTGTGTGAAGTCAAACAATAAAGGTATGTGAAGTCACAGAATGGAGATGTGTGAAATCACAGAATGGAGGTGTGTGAAGTCAAAAAGATGGTGTGTAGCCTCACAAAAAGGTGTGTGAAGTCAAAGAATTGAGGTGTGTGAAGTCATGGAAAGGAGGTGTGTGAAGTCATGGAATGGAGGTGTATGAAGTCATAGAATGGAGGTGTGTGAAGTCAGAATGGAGTTGTGTGAAGTCATAGAATGGAGGTGTGTGAAGTAAGAATGGAAGTGTGTGAAGTCACAGAATGGAGGTGTGTGAAGTCAGAATGGAGGTGTGTGAACTCATAGAATGGAGGTGTGTGAAGTCACAATGGATGTGTGTGAAGTCATAGAATGGAGGTGTGTGAAGTCACAGTATGGAGGTGTGTGAAGTCATAGAATGGAGCTGTGTGAAGTGAGATTGGAGGTGTGTGAAGTCAAAGAATGGATGTGTGTGAACTCAGAATGGAGGTGTGTGAAGTCACAGAATGGAGTTGTGAAGTCATAGAATGGAGGTGTGTGAAGTCACAGAATGCAGGTGTGTGAAGTCATAATGTAGGTGTGTGAAGTCACAGAAATGAGGTGTGTGAACTCAGAATGGAGGTGTGTAAAGTCACAGAATGGAGGTTTGTGAAGTCATAGAATGGAGGTGTGTCAAGTCATAGAATGGATGGTTCTGAAGTAGAATGAAGGTGTGTGAAGTCATAGAATGGAGGTGTATGAACTCATAAAATGGAGATGTGTGAAGTCATGGAATGGAGGTGCGTGAAGTCCAAAAATGTAGGTGTGTGAAGTCAAACAATGGTGGTGTGTGAAGTCACAGAATGGAGGTGTGTGAAGTCAAAGAATGGAAGTGTGTGAAGTCAAAATGGAGGTGTGTGAAGTCATAGAATGGAGGTGTGTGAAGTCACAGAATGGAGGTGTGTGAAGTCTCAGAATGGAGGTGTGTGAAGTCACAGAATGGAGTTGTGTGAACTCACAATGGAGGTGTGTGAAGTCACAGAATGGAGGTCTGTGAAGTCAAAAAATAATGGTGTGTGAAGTCACAGAATGGAGGTCTGTGAGGTCATAGAATGGAGGTGCGTTAAGTCACAGAATGGAGGTGTGTGAAGTCAGAGAATGGAGGTGTGTGAACTCAGAATGGAGGTGTGTGAAGTCACAGAACGGAGATTTGTGAAGTCACAGAATGGAGGTGTGTGAAGTCACAGAATGGAGGTGTGTGAAGTCACAGAATGGAGGTGTGTGAACTCACAATGGAGGTGTGTGAAGTCACAGAATGGAGGTGTGTGTAGTCAAACAATAAAGGTGTGTGGTCACAGAATGGAGGTCTGTGAAGTCACAGAATGGAGGTGTGTGAAGTCATAGAATGGAGGTGTGTGAAGTCAAAATGGAGGTGTGTGAACTCATAGAATGGAGGTGTGTGAACTCATAGAATGTAGGTGTGTGAAGGCATGGAATGGAGGTGTGTGAAGTCAAAGAATGGAGGTGTGTGAAGTCAAACAATAAAGGTGTGTGAAGTCACAGAATGGATGTGTGTGAAATCACAGAATGGAGATGTGTGAAGTCATAGAATGTAGGTGTGTGAAGTCATAGAATGGAGGTGTGTGAAGTCCCAGAATTGATGTTTGTGAAGTCACAGAATGGAGGTGTGTGAATTCACAGAATGGAGGTGTGTGAACTCACAATGGAGGTGTGTGTAGTCACAGAATGGAGGTGTGTGAAGTCAAACAATAAAGGTGCGTGAAGTCACAGAATGGAGGTCTGTGAAGGCATAGAATGGACGTGTGTTAAGTCAGAGAATGGAGGTGAGTGAAGTCAGAGAATGGAGGTGTGTGAAGTCACAGAATCGAGTTGTGTGAAGTCAAAATGGAGGTGTGTGAACTCATAGAATGGAGGTGTGTGAAGTCATGGAATGGAGGTGTGTGAATCAAAGAATGGAGGTGTGTGAAGTCAAACAATAAGGTGTGTGAAGTCACAGAATGGAGGTGTGTGAAATCACAGAATGGAGGTGTGAAGTCATAGAATGGAGGTGTGTGAAGTCAAAGAATTGAGGTGTGTGAAGTCATCGAATGGAGGTGTGTGAAGTCATGGAATGGAGGTGTGTGAAGTCACAGAATGGAGGTGTGTGAAGTCACAGAATCGAGTTGTGTGAAGTCAAAATGGAGGTGTGTGAACTCATAGAATGGAGGTGTGTGAACTCATAGAATGGAAGTGTGTGAAGTCATGGAATGGAGGTGTGTGAAGTCAAAGAATGGAGGGGTGTGAAGTCAAAGAATGGAGGTGTGTGAAGTCAAACAATAAAGGTGTGTGAAGTCACAGAATGGAGGTGTGTGAAATCACAGAATGGAGGTGTGTGTAGTCAAAAAGGTGGTGTGTAGAGTCACAAATGGAGGTGTGTGAACTCATAGAAGGGAGGTGTGTGAAGTCAAAGAATGGAGGTGTGTTAACTCAGAATGGAGGTGTGTCAAGTCATAGAATGGATGTTTCTGAAGTATAATGAAGGTGTGTGAAGTCATAGAATGGAGGTGTGTGAAGTCAAAATGGGGGTGTGTGAACACATAAAATGGAGATGTGTGAAGTCATGGAATGGAGGTGTGTGAAGTCCAAAAATGGAGGTGTGTGAAGTCAAACAATGGTGGTGTGTGAAGTCAAAGAATGGAGGTGTGTGAAGTCATCGAATGCAGGTGTGTGAAGTCACGGAATGGAGGTGTGTGAAGTCACAGAATGGAGGTGTGTGAAGTCACAGAATGGAGATGTGTGAAGTCACAGAATGGAGGTGTGTGAAGTCATAGAATGGAGGTGTGTGAAGTCATAGAATGGAGGTGTGTGAAGTCACAGAATGGAGGTGTGTGAAATCACAGAATGGAGGTGTGTGAAGTCAAATAGGTGGTGTGTAGTCACAAATGGAGGTGTGTGAACTCATAGAATGGAAGTGTGTGAAGTCAAAGAATGGAGGTGTGTGAAGTCATGGAATGGAGGTGTGTGAAGTCACAGAATGGAGGTGTGTGAAGTCATAGAATGGAGATGTGTGAAGTCATAGAATGGATGTTTCTGAAGTAAGAATGAAGGTGTGTGAAGTCATAGAATGGAGGTGTGTGAACTCAAAATGGAGATGTGTGAACTCATAGAATGGAGGTGTGTGAACTCATAGAATGGAGGGGTGTGAAGTCATGGAATGAAGGTGTGTGAAGTCAAAGAATGGAGGTGTGTGAAGTCAAACAATAAAGGTATGTGAAGTCACAGAATGGAGATGTGTGAAATCACAGAATGGAGGTGTCTGAAGTCAAAAAGATGGTGTGTAGCGTCACAAAAAGGTGTGTGAAGTCAAAGAATTGAGGTGTGTGAAGTCATGGAATGGAGGTGTGTGAAGTAATGGAATGGAGGTGTGTGAAGTCATAGAATGGAGGTGTGTGAAGTCAGAATGGAGTTGTGTGAAGTCATAGAATGGAGGTGTGTGAAGTAAGAATGGAAGTGTGTGAAGTCACAGAATGGAGGTGTGTGAAGTCAGAATGGAGGTGTGTGAACTCATAGAATGGAGGTGTGTGAAGTCACAATGGATGTGTGTGAAGTCATAGAATGGAGGTGTGTGAAGTCACAGTATGGAGGTTTGTGAAGTCATAGAATGGAGCTGTGTGAAGTGAGATTGGAGGTGTGTGAAGTCAAAGAATGGATGTGTGTGAACTCAGAATGGAGGTGTGTGAAGTCACAGAATGGAGTTGTGAAGTCATAGAATGGAGGTGTTTGAAGTCACAGAATGCAGGTGTGTGAAGTCATAATGTAGGTGTGTGAAGTCACAGAATTGAGGTGTGTGAACTCAGAATGGAGGTGTGTAAAGTCACAGAATGGAGTTTTGGGAAGTCATAGAATGGAGGTGTGTCAAGTCATAGAATAGATGGTTCTGAAGTAGAATGAAGGTGTGTGAAGTCATAGAATGGAGGTGTATGAATTCATAAAATGGAGATGTGTGAAGTCATGGAATGGAGGTGCGTGAAGTCCAAAAATGTAGGTGTGTGAAGTCAAACAATGGTGGTGTGTGAAGTCACAGAATGGAGGTGTGTGAAGTCAAAGAATGGAAGTGTGTGAAGTCAAAATGGAGGTGTGTGAAGTCACAGAATGGAGGTGTGTGAAGTCACAGAATGGAGGTGTGTGAAGTCTCAGAATGGAGGTGTGTGAAGTCACAGAATGGAGTTGTGTGAACTCACAATGGAGGTGTGTGAAGTCACAGAATGGAGGTCTGTGAAGTCAAAAAATAATGGTGTGTGAAGTCACAGAATGGAGGTCTGTGAAGGCATAGAATGGACGTGTGTTAAGTCAGAGAATGGAGGTGTGTGAAGTCAGAGAATGGAGGTGTGTGAAGTCACAGAATCGAGTTGTGTGAAGTCAAAATGGAGGTGTGTGAAGTCACAATGGATGTGTGTGAAGTCATAGAATGGAGGTGTGTGAAGTCACAGTATGGAGGTGTGTGAAGTCATAGAATGGAGCTGTGTGAAGTGAGATTGGAGGTGTGTGAAGTCAAAGAATGGATGTGTGTGAACTCAGAATGGAGGTGTGTGAAGTCACAGAATGGAGTTGTGAAGTCATAGAATGGAGGTGTGTGAAGTCACAGAATGCAGGTGTGTGAAGTCATAATGTAGGTGTGTGAAGTCACAGAATTGAGGTGTGTGAACTCAGAATGGAGGTGTGTAAAGTCACAGAATGGAGGTTTGGGAAGTCATAGAATGGAGGTGTGTCAAGTCATAGAATAGATGGTTCTGAAGTAGAATGAAGGTGTGTGAAGTCATAGAATGGAGGTGTATGAACTCATAAAATGGAGATGTGTGAAGTCATGGAATGGAGGTGCGTGAAGTCCAAAAATGTAGGTGTGTGAAGTCAAACAATGGTGGTGTGTGAAGTCACAGAATGGAGGTGTGTGAAGTCAAAGAATGGAAGTGTGTGAAGTCAAAATGGAGGTGTGTGAAGTCACAGAATGGAGGTGTGTGAAGTCACAGAATGGAGGTGTGTGAAGTCTCAGAATGGAGGTGTGTGAAGTCACAGAATGGAGTTGTGTGAACTCACAATGGAGGTGTGTGAAGTCACAGAATGGAGGTCTGTGAAGTCAAAAAATAATGGTGTGTGAAGTCACAGAATGGAGGTCTGTGAGGTCATAGAATGGAGGTGCGTTAAGTCACAGAATGGAGGTGTGTGAAGTCAGAGAATGGAGGTGTGTGAACTCAGAATGGAGGTGTGTGAAGTCACAGAACGGAGATTTGTGAAGTCACAGAATGGAGGTGTGTGAAGTCACAGAATGGAGGTGTGTGAAGTCACAGAATGGAGGTGTGTGAACTCACAATGGAGGTGTGTGAAGTCACAGAATGGAGGTGTGTGTAGTCAAACAATAAAGGTGTGTGGTCACAGAATGGAGGTTTGTGAAGTCACAGAATGGAGGTGTGTGAAGTCATAGAATGGAGCTGTGTGAAGTCAAAATGGAGGTGTGTGAACTCATAGAATGGAGGTGTGTGAACTCATAGAAGGTAGGTGTGTGAAGTCATGGAATGGAGGTGTGTGAAGTCAAAGAATGGAGGTGTGTGAAGTCAAACAATAAAGTGTGCGAAGTCACAGAATGGATGTGTGTGAAATCACAGAATGGAGATGTGTGAAGTCATAGAATGTAGGTGTGTGAAGTCATAGAATGGAGGTGTGTGAAGTCATCGAATGGAGGTGTGTGAAGTCATGGAATGGAGGTGTGTGAAGTCACAGAATGGAGGTGTGTGAAGTCACAGAATCGTGTTGTGTGAAGTCAAAATGGAGGTGTGTGAACTCATAGAATGGAGGTGTGTGAAGTCAAAGAATGGAGGGGTGTGAAGTCAAAGAATGGAGGTGTGTGAAGTCAAACAATAAAGGTGTGTGAAGTCACAGAATGGAGGTGTGTGAAATCACAGAATGGAGGTGTGTGTAGTCAAAAAGGTGGTGTGTAGAGTCACAAATGAAGGTGTGTGAACTCATAGAATGGAGGTGTGTGAAGTCAAAGAATGGAGGTGTGTGAACTCAGAATGGAGGTGTGTGAAGTCACAGAATGGAGGTGTGAAGTCATAGAATGGAGGTGTGTGAAGTCATAATGGAGGTGTGTGAAGTCACAGAATTGAGCTGTGTGAAGTCACAGAATGGGGGTGTGTGAAGTCATAGAATGGAGGTGTGTGAAGTCATAGAATGGAGGTGTGTGAAGTCATAGAATGGATGTTTGTGAAGTAAGAATGAAGGTGTGTTAAACCGTAGAATGGAGGTGTGTGAAGGGACAGAATGGAGGTGTGTGAAGTCATAGAATGGACCTGTGTGAAGTCAGATTGGAGGTGTGTGAAGTCCTAGAATGGAGGTGAGTGAACTCAAAATGGAGGTGTGTGAAGTCATAGAATTGAGGTGTGTCAAGTCATAGAATGGATGTTTGTGAAGTAAGAATGAAGGTGTGTTAAGCCATAGAATGGAGGTGTGTGAAGGGACAGAATGGAGGTGTGTGAAGTCACAGAATGCAGGTGTGAAGTCATAGAATGGAGGTGTGTGAAGTCATAATGGAGGTGTGTGAAGTCACAGAATGGAGGTTTGTGAAGTCATAGAATTGAGGTGTGTCAAGTCATAGAATGGATGTTTCTGAAGTATAATGAAGGTGTGTGAAGTCATAGAATGGAGGTGTGTGAAGTCAAAATGGGGGTGTGTGAACTCATAAAATGGAGATGTGTGAAGTCATGGAATAGAGGTGTGTGAAGTCCAAAAATGGAGGTGTGTGAAGTCAAACAATGGTGGTGTGTGAAGTCAAAGAATGGAGGTGTGTGAAGTCATCGAATGGAGGTGTGTGAAGTCATGGAATGGAGGTGTGTGAAGTCACGGAATGGAGGTGTGTGAAGTCACAGAATGGAGATGTGTGAAGTCACAGAATGGAGTTGTGTGAAGACATAGAATGGAGGTGTGTGAAGTCATAGAATGGAGGTGTGTGAAGTCATAGAATGGAGGTGTGTGAAGTCACAGACTTGATGTTTGTGAAGTCAGAATGGAGGTGTGTAAACTCACAGTGGAGCTGTGTGAAGTCAAAGAATGGAGGTGTGTGAAGTCACAGAATTGATGTTTGTGAAGTCAGAATGGAGGTGTGTGTAGTCAGAATGGAGGTGTGTGAAGTCATAGAATGGAGGTGTGTGAAGTCACAATGCAGATTTGTGAACTCATAGAATGGAGATTTGTCAAGTCACAGAATGGAGGTGTGTGAAGTCATAATGGAGGTGTGTGAAGTCATAGAATGGAGCTGTGTCAAGTCATAGAATGGAGGTGTGTGACGTCATAGAATGGAGGTGTGTGAAGTCATAGAATGGAGGTGTGTGAAGTCATAGAATGGAGGTTTGTGAACTCAAAGAATGGAGGTGTGTGAAGTCATAGAATGGATGTGTCTGAAGTAAGAATGTAGGTGTGTGAAGTCATAGAATGGAGGTGTGTGAAATCAAAATGGTGGTGTGTGAACTCATAGAATGGATGTGTGTGAACTGATAGACTGGAGGTGTGTGAAGTCATGGAACGGAAGTGTGTGAAGTCAAAGAATGGAGATGTGTGAAGTCAAACAATGGAGGTGTGCGAAGTCACAGAATGGAGGTGTGTGAAGTCACAGAAGGGAAGTGTGTGAAGTCAAAATGGAGGTGTGTGAAGTCACAGAAAAGAGGTGTGTGGAGTCACACAATGGAGGTGTGTGAAGTCAAAATGGTGGTGTGTAAAGTCACAAATGGAGGTGTGTGACGTCACAGAATGTAGGTGTGTGAACTCAAAATGGAGGTGTGTGAAGTCAAAGAATGGAGGTGTGCGAAGTCAAAGAATGGAGGTGTGTGAAGTCAAACAATAAAGGTGTGTAAAGTCACAGAATGGAGGTCTGTGAAGTCATAGAATGGAGGTGTGTTAAGTCACAGAATGGAGGTGTGTGAAGTCAGAGAATGGAGGTGTGTGAACTCAGAATGGAGGTGTGTGAAGTCACAGAACGGAGATTTGTGAAGTCACAGAATGGAGGTGTGTGAAGTCACAGAATGGAGGTGCGTGAAGTCACAGAATGGAGGTGTGTGAACTCACAATGGAAGTGTGTGAAGTCACAGAATGGAGGTGTGTGAAGTCATAGAATGGTGGTGTGTGAAGTCAAAATGGAGGTGTGTGAAGTCAAAGAATGGAGGTGTGTGAACTCATAGAAGGTAGGTGTGTGAAGTCACAGAATGGAGGTGTGTGAAATCACAGATTGGACATGTGTGAAGTCCTAGAATGTAGGTGTGTGAAGTCATAGAATGGAGGTGTGTGAAGTCACAGAATTGATGTTTGTGAAGTCACAGAATGGAGGTGTGTGAATTCACAGAATGGAGGTGTGTGAACTCACAATGGAGGTGTGTGTAGTCACAGAATGGAGGTGTGTGAAGTCAAACAATAAAGGTGCGTGAAGTCACAGAATGGAGGTCTGTGGAGTCATAGAATGGAGGTGTGTTAAGTCAGAGAATGGAGGTGTGTGGAGTCAGAGAATGGAGGTGTGTGAACTCAGAATGGAGGTGTGTGAAGTCACAGAACGGAGATTTGTGAAGTCATAGAATGGAGGTGCGTGATGTCATAGAATGGATGTTTCTGAAGTAAGAATGAAGGTGGGTGAAGTCATAGAATGGAGGTTGGGAAGTCAAAATGGAGTTGTGTGAACTCATAGAATGGAGGTGTGAGAACACATAGAATGGAGGTGTGTGAAGTCAAACAATAAGGTGTGTGACGTCACAGAATGGAGGTGTGTGAAATCACAGAATGGAGGTTTGTGAAGTCAAAAAGGTGGTGTGTAGAGTCACAAATGGAGGTGTGTGAACTCATAGAATGGAGGTGTGTGAAGTCAAAGAATGGAGGTGTGTGAAGTCATCGAATGGAGGTGTGTGAAGTCATGGAATGGAGGTGTGTGAAGTCACAGAATGGAGGTGTGTGAAGTCATAGAATGGAGGTGTGTGAAGTCACAGAATGGAGTTGTGTGAAGTCAAAATGGAGGTGTGTGAACTCATAGAATGGAGGTGTGTGAACTCATAGAATGGAAGTGTGTGAAGTCATGGAATGGAGGTGTGTGAAGTCAAAGAATGGAGGTGTGTGAAGTCAAAGAATGGAGGTGTGTGAAGTCAAACAATAAAGGTGTGTTAAGTCACAGAATGGAGGTGTGTGAAATCACAGAATGGAGGTGTGTGTAGTCAAAAAGGTGGTGTGTAGAGTCACAAATGGAGGTGTGTGAACTCACAGAATGGAGGTGTGTGAAGTCAAAGAATGGAGGTGTGTGAACTCAGAATGGAGGTGTGTGAAGTCACAGAATGGAGGTGTGAAGTCATAGAATGGCGGTGTGTGAAGTCATAATGGAAGTGTGTGAAGTCACAGAATTGAGGTGTGTGAAGTCAGAGAATGGGGGTGTGTGAAGTCATAGAATGGAGGTGTGTGAAATCATAGAATGGAGGTGTGTGAAGTCATAGAATGGATGTTTGTGAAGTAAGAATGAAGGTGTGTTAAGCCATAGAATGGAGGTGTGTGAAGGAACAGAATGGAGGTGTGTGAAGTCATAGAATGGACCTGTGTGAAGTCAGATTGGAGGTGTGTGAAGTCCTAGAATGGAGGTGTGTGAACTCAAAATGGAGGTGTGTGAAGTCATAGAATTGAGGTGTGTCAAGTCATAGAATGGATGTTTGTGAAGTAAGAATGAAGGTGTGTTAAGCCATAGAATGGAGGTGTGTGAAGGGACAGAATGGAGGTGTGTGAAGTCACAGAATGCAGGTGTGAAGTCATAGAATGGAGGTGTGAAGTCATAATGGAGCTGTGTGAAGTCACAGAATGGAGGTTTGTGAAGTCATAGAATTGAGGTGTGTCAAGTCATAGAATGGATGTTTCTGAAGTAGAATGAAGGTGTGTGAAGTCATAGAATGGACGTGTGTGAAGTCTGAATGGGGGTGTGTGAACTCATAAAATGGAGATGTGTGAAGTCATGGAATAGAGGTGTGTGAAGTCCAAAAATGGAGGTGTGTGAAGTCAAACAATGGTGGTGTGTGAAGTCAAAGAATGGAGGTGTGTGAAGTCATCGAATGGAGGTGTGTGAAGTCATGGAATGGAGGTGTGTGAAGTCACGGAATGGAGGTGTGTGAAGTCACAGAATGGAGATGTGTGAAGTCACAGAATGGAGGTGTGTGAAGTCATAGAATGGAGGTGTGTGAAGTCATAGAATGGAGGTGTGTGAAGTCATAGAATGGAGGTATGTGATGTCACAGAATTGATGTTTGTGAGGTCAGAATGGAGGGGTGTGACGTGAGAATGGAGGTTTGTGAAGTCATAGAATGGAGGTGTGTGAAGTCATAGAATGTAGGTGTGTGAAGTCACAGACCTGATGTTTGTGAAGTCAGAATGGAGGTGTGTAAACTCACAATGGAGCTGTGTGAAGTCAAAGAATGGAGGTGTGTGAAGTCACAGAATTGATGTTTGTGAAGTCAGAATGGAGGTGTGTGTAGTCAGAATGGAGGTGTGTGAAGTCATAGAATGGAGGTGTGTGAAGTCACAATGCAGATTTGTGAACTCATAGAGTGGAGATTTGTCAAGTCACAGAATGGAGGTGTGTGAAGTCATAATGGAGGTGTGTGAAGTCATAGAATGGAGGTGTGTCAAGTCATAGAATGGAGGTGTGTGAAGTCATAGAATGGAGGTGTGTGAAGTCATAGAATGGAGGTTTGTGAACTCAAAGAATGGAGGTGTGTGAAGTCATAGAATGGATGTGTCTGAAGTAAGAATGTAGGTGTGTGAAGTCATAGAATGGAGGTGTGTGAAATCAAAATGGTGGTGTGTGAACTCATAGAATGGATGTGTGTGAACTGATAGACTGGAGGTGTGTGAAGTCATGGAACGGAAATGTGTGAAGTCAAAGAATGGAGATGTGTGAAGTCAAACAATGGAGGTGTGCGAAGTCACAGAATGGAGGTGTGTGAAGTCACAGAAGGGAAGTGTGTGAAGTCAAAATGGAGGTGTGTGAAGTCACAGAAAGGAGGTGTGTGGAGTCACACAATGGAGGTGTGTGAAGTCAAAATGGTGGTGTGTAAAGTCACAAATGGAGGTGTGTGATGTCACAGAATGTAGGTGTGTGAACTCAAAATGGAGGGGTGTGAAGTCAAAGAATGGAGGTGTGCGAAGTCAAAGAATGGAGGTGTGTGAAGTCAAACAATAAATGTGTGTGAAGTCACAGAATGGAGGTCTGTGAAGTCATAGAATGGAGGTGTGTTAAGTCACAGAATGGAGGTGTGTGAAGTCAGAGAATGGAGGTGTGTGAACTCAGAATGGAGGTGTGTGAAGTCACAGAACGGATATTTGTGAAGTCACAGAATGGAGGTGTGTGAAGTCACAGAATGGAGGTGTGTGAACTCACAATGGAGGTGTGTGAAGTCACAGAATGGAGGTGTGTGTAGTCAAACAATAAAGGTGTGTGGTCACAGAATGGAGGTCTGTGAAGTCACAGAATGGAGGTGTGTGAAGTCATAGAATGGAGGTGTGTGAAGTCAAAATGGAGGTGTGTGAACTCATAGAATGGAGTTGTGTGAACTCATAGAAGGTAGGTGTGTGAAGTCATGGAATGGAGGTGTGTGAAGTCAAAGAATGGAGGTGTGTGAAGTCAAACAATAAAGGTGTGTGAAGTCACAGAATGGAGGTGTGTGAAATCACAGATTGGAGATATGTGAAGTCATAGAATGTAGGTGTGTGAAGTCATAGAATGGAGGTGTGTGAAGTCACAGAATTGATGTTTGTGAAGTCACAGAATGGAGGTGTGTGAATTCACAGAATGGAGGTGTGTGAACTCACAATGGAGGTGTGTGTAGTCACAGAATGGAGGTGTGTGAAGTCAAACAATAAAGGTGCCTGAAGTCACAGAATGGAGGTCTGTGGAGTCATAGAATGGAGGTGTGTTAAGTCAGAGAATGGAGGTGTGTGAAGTCAGAGAATGGAGGTGTGTGAACTCAGAATGGAGGTGTGTGAAGTCACAGAACGGAGATTTGTGAAGTCATAGAATGGAGGTGCGTGAAGTCATAGAATGGATGTTTCTGAAGTAAGAATGAAGGTGGGTGAAGTCATAGAATGGAGGTGTGGGAAGTCAAAATGGAGTTGTGTGAACTCATAGAATGGAGGTGTGAGAACACATAGAATGGAGGTGTGTGAAGTCGAACAATAAGGTGTGTGACGTCACAGAATGGAGGTGTGTGAAATCACAGAATGGAGGTTTGTGAAGTCAAAAAGGTGGTGTGTAGAGTCGCAAATGGAGGTGTGTGAACTCATAGAATGGAGGTGTGTGAAGTGAAAGAATGGAGGTGTGTGAAGTCATCGAATGGAGGTGTGTGAAGTCATGGAATGGAGGTGTGTGAAGTCACAGAATGGAAGTGTGTGAAGTCATAGAATGGAGGTGTGTGAAGTCACAGAATGGAGTTGTGTGAAGTCAAAATGGAGGTGTGTGAACTCATAGAATGGAGGTGTGTGAACTCATAGAATGGAAGTGTGTGAAGTCATGGAATGGAGGTGTGTGAAGTCAAAGAATGGAGGTGTGTGAAGTCAAAGAATGGAGGTGTGTGAAGTCAAACAATAAAGGTGTGTTAAGTCACAGAATGGAGGTGTGTGAAATCACAGAATGGAGGTGTGTGTAGTCAAAAAGGTGGTGTGTAGAGTCACAAATGGAGGTGTGTGAACTCACAGAATGGAGGTGTGTGAAGTAAAAGAATGGAGGTGTGTGAACTCAGAATGGAGGTGTGTGAAGTCACAGAATGGAGGTGTGAAGTCATAGAATGGCGGTGTGTGAAGTCATAATGGAAGTGTGTGAAGTCACAGAATTGAGGTGTGTGAAGTCACAGAATGGGGGTGTGTGAAGTCATAGAATGGAGGTGTGTGAAGTCATAGAATGGAGGTGTGTGAAGTCATAGAATGGATGTTTGTGAAGTAAGAATGAAGGTGTGTTAAGCCATAGAATGGAGGTGTGTGAAGGAACAGAATGGAGGTGTGTGATGTCATAGAATGGACCTGTGTGAAGTCAGATTGGAGGTGTGTGAAGTCCTAGAATGGAGGTGTGTGAACTCAAAATGGAGGTGTGTGAAGTAATAGAATTGAGGTGTGTCAAGTCATAGAATGGATGTTTGTGAAGTAAGAATGAAGGTGTGTTAAGCCATAGAATGGAGGTGTGTGAAGGGACAGAATGGAGGTGTGTGAAGTCACAGAATGCAGGTGTGAAGTCATAGAATGGAGGTGTGTGAAGTCATAATGGAGCTGTGTGAAGTCACAGAATGGAGGTTTGTGAAGTCATAGAATTGAGGTGTGTCAAGTCATAGAATGGATGTTTCTGAAGTAGAATGAAGGTGTGTGAAGTCATAGAATGAAGGTGTGTGAAGTCAAAATGGGGGTGTGTGAACTCATAAAATGGGGATGTGTGAAGTCATGGAATGGAGGTGTGTGAAGTCCAAAAATGGAGGTGTGTGAAGTCAAACAATGATGGTGTGTGAAGTCAAAGAATGGAGGTGTGTGAAGTCATCGAATGGAGGTGTGTGAAGTCATGGAATGGAGGTGTGTGAAGTCACAGAATGGAGGTGTGTGAAGTCACAGAATGGAGATGTGTGAAGTCACAGAATGGAGGTGTGTGAAGTCATAGAATGGAGGTGTGTGAAGTCATAGAATAGAGGTGTGTGAAGTCATAGAATGGAGGTGTGTGAAGTCACAGAATTGATGTTTGTGAGGTCAGAATGGAGGGGTGTGACGTCAGAATGGAGGTTTGTGAAGTCATAGAATGGAGGTGTGTGAAGTCATAGAATGGAGGTGTGTGAAGTCACAAAATTGATGTTTGTAAAGTCAGAATGGAGGTGTGTGAACTCACAATGGAGGTGTGTGAATTCAAAGAATGGAGGTGTGTGAAGTCTCAGAATTGATGTTTGTGAAGTCAGAATGGAGGTGTGTGAAGTCACAGAATGGAGGTGTGTGAAGTCATAGAATTGAGGTGTGTGAAGTCACAATGCAGGTTTGTGAACTCATAGAATGGAGATGTGTCAAGTCACAGAATTGAGGTGTGTGAAGTCATAGAATGGAGGTGTGTGATGTCATAGAATGGAGGTGTGTGAAGTAATAGAATGGAGGTGTGTGAAGACATAGAATGGAGGTTTGTGAACTCAAAGAATGGAGGTGTGTGAAGTCATAGAATGGATGTGTCTGAAGTAAGAATGTAGGTGTGTGAAGTCATAGAATGGAGGTGTGTGAAGTCATAGAATGGATGTGTGTGAACTGATAGAGTGGAGGTGTGTGAAGTCATGGAATGGAAGTGTGTGAAGTCAAAGAATGGAGATGTGTGAAGTCAAACAATGGAGGTGTGCGAAGTCACAGAATGGAGGTGTGTGAAGTCACAGAATGGAAGTGTGTGAAGTCACAGAATGGAAGTGTGTGAAGTCACAGAATGGAGGTGTGTGGAGTCACAGAATGGAGGTGTGTGAAGTCAAAATGGTGGTGTGTAAAGTCACAAATGGAGGTGTGTGAAGTCACAGAATGTAGGTGTGTGAACTCAAAATGGAGGTGTATGAATTCAAAGAATGGAGGTGTGCGAAGTCAAAGAATGGAGGTGTGTGAAGTCAAACAATAAAGGTGTGTGAAGTCACAGAATGGAGGTCTGTGAAGTCATAGAATCGAGGTGTGTTAAGTCACAGAATGGAGGTGTGTGAAGTCAGAGAATGGAGGTGTGTGAACTCACATTGGAGGTGTGTGAAGTCACAGAATGGAGGTGTGTGTAGTCAAACAATAAAGGTGTGTGGTCACAGAATGGAGGTCTGTGAAGTCACAGAATGGAGGTGTGTGAAGTCATAGAATGGAGGTTTGTGAGTCAAAATGGAGGTGTGTGAACTCATAGAATGGAGGTGTGTGAACTCATAGAAGGTAGGTGTGTGAAATCATAGAATGGAGGTGTGTGAAGTCAAAGAATGGAGGTGTGTGAAGTCAAACAATAAAGGTGTGTGAAGTCACAGAATGGAGGTGTGTGAAATCATAGAATGTAGGTGTGTGAAGTCATAGAATGGAGGTGTGTGAAGTCACAGAATTGATGTTTGTGAAGTCACAGAAAGGAGGTGTGTGAATTCACAGAATGGAGGTGTGTGAACTCACAATGGAGGTGTGTGTAGTCACAGAATGGAGGTGTGTGAAGTCAAACAATAAAGGTGCGTGAAGTCACAGAATGGAGGTCTGTGAAGTCATAGAATGGAGTTGTGTGAAGTCATGGAATGGAGGTGTGGGAAGTCAAAGAATGGAGGTGTGTGAAGTCAAAGAATGGAGGTGTGTGAAGTCAAACAATAAAGGTGTGTGAAGTCACAGAATGGAGGTGTGTGAAATCACAGAATGGAGGTGTGTGTAGTCAAAAAGGTGGTGTGTAGAGTCACAAATGGAGGTGTGTGAACTCACAGAATGGAGGTGTGTGAAGTCAAAGAATGGAGGTGTGTGAAGTCATGGAATGGAGGTGTGTGAAGTCACAGAATGGAGGTGTGTGAAGTCATAGAATGGAGGTGTGTGAAGTCACAGAATGGAGTTGTGTGAAGTCAAAATGGAGGTGTGTGAACTCATAGAATGGAGGTGTGTGAACTCATAGAATGGAAGTGTGTGAAGTCATGGAATGGAGGTGTATGAAGTCATAGAATGGAGGTGTGTGAAGTCATATAATGGAGGTGTGTGAAGTCATAGAATGGATGTTTGTGAAGTAAGAATGAAGGTGTGTTAAGCCATAGAATGGAGGTGTGTGAAGGGACAGAATGGAGGTGTGTGAAGTCACAGAATGCAGGTGTGAAGTCATAGAATGGAGGTGTGTGAAGTCATAATGGAGCTGTGTGAAGTCACAGAATGGAGGTTTGTGAAGTCATAGAATTGAGGTGTGTCAAGTCATAGAATGGATGTTTCTGAAGTAGAATGAAGGTGTGTGAAGTCATAGAATGAAGGTGTGTGAAGTCAAAATGGGGGTGTGTGAACTCATAAAATGGGGATGTGTGAAGTCATGGAATGGAGGTGTGTGAAGTCCAAAAATGGAGGTGTGTGAAGTCAAACAATGATGGTGTGTGAAGTCAAAGAATGGAGGTGTGTGAAGTCATCGAATGGAGGTGTGTGAAGTCATGGAATGGAGGTGTGTGAAGTCACAGAATGGAGGTGTGTGAAGTCACAGAATGGAGATGTGTGAAGTCACAGAATGGAGGTGTGTGAAGTCATAGAATGGAGGTGTGTGAAGTCATAGAATAGAGGTGTGTGAAGTCATAGAATGGAGGTGTGTGAAGTCACAGAATTGATGTTTGTGAGGTCAGAATGGAGGGGTGTGACGTCAGAATGGAGGTTTGTGAAGTCATAGAATGGAGGTGTGTGAAGTCATAGAATGGAGGTGTGTGAAGTCACAAAATTGATGTTTGTAAAGTCAGAATGGAGGTGTGTGAACTCACAATGGAGGTGTGTGAATTCAAAGAATGGAGGTGTGTGAAGTCTCAGAATTGATGTTTGTGAAGTCAGAATGGAGGTGTGTGTAGTCAGAATGGAGGTGTGTGAAGTCATAGAATGGAGGTGTGTGAAGTCACAATGCAGGTTTGTGAACTCATAGAATGGAGATGTGTCAAGTCACAGAATTGAGGTGTGTGAAGTCATAGAATGGAGGTGTGTGAAGTCATAAAATGGAGGTGTGTGAAGTAATAGAATGGAGGTGTGTGAAGACATAGAATGCAGGTTTGTGAACTCAAAGAATGGAGGTGTGTGAAGTCATAGAATGGATGTGTCTGAAGTAAGAATGTAGGTGTGTGAAGTCATAGAATGGAGGTGTGTGAAGTCATAGAATGGATGTGTGTGAACTGATAGAGTGGAGGTGTGTGAAGTCATGGAATGGAAGTGTGTGAAGTCAAAGAATGGAGATGTGTGAAGTCAAACAATGGAGGTGTGCGAAGTCACAGAATGGAGGTGTGTGAAGTCACAGAATGGAAGTGTGTGAAGTCACAGAATGGAAGTGTGTGAAGTCACAGAATGGAGGTGTGTGGAGTCACAGAAAGGAGGTGTGTGAAGTCAAAATGGTGGTGTGTAAAGTCACAAATGGAGGTGTGTGAAGTCACAGAATGTAGGTGTGTGAACTCAAAATGGAGGTGTATGAATTCAAAGAATGGAGGTGTGCGAAGTCAAAGAATGGAGGTGTGTGAAGTCAAACAATAAAGGTGTGTGAAGTCACAGAATGGAGGTCTGTGAAGTCATAGAATGGAGGTGTGTTAAGTCACAGAATGGAGGTGTGTGAAGTCAGAGAATGGAGGTGTGTGAACTCAGAATGGAGGTGTGTGAAGTCACAGAACGGAGATTTGTGAAGTCACAGAATGGAGGTGTGTGAAGTCACAGAATGGAGGTGTGTGAAGTCATAGAATGGAGGTGTGTGAACTCACATTGGAGGTTTTGTGAAGTCACAGAATGGAGGTGTGTGTAGTCAAACAATAAAGGTGTGTGGTCACAGAATGGAGGTCTGTGAAGTCACAGAATGGAGGTGTGTGAAGTCATAGAATGGAGGTTTGTGAGTCAAAATGGAGGTGTGTGAACTCATAGAATGGAGGTGTGTGAACTCATAGAAGGTAGGTGTGTGAAATCATAGAATGGAGGTGTGTGAAGTCAAAGAATGGAGGTGTGTGAAGTCAAACAATAAAGGTGTGTGAAGTCACAGAATGGAGGTGTGTGAAATCATAGAATGTAGGTGTGTGAAGTCATAGAATGGAGGTGTGTGAAGTCACAGAATTGATGTTTGTGAAGTCACAGAAAGGAGGTGTGTGAATTCACAGAATGGAGGTGTGTGAACTCACAATGGAGGTGTGTGTAGTCACAGAATGGAGGTGTGTGAAGTCAAGCAATAAAGGTGCGTGAAGTCACAGAATAGAGGTCTGTGAAGTCATAGAATGGAGTTGTGTGAAGTCATGGAATGGAGGTGTGTGAAGTCAAAGAATGGAGGTGTGTGAAGTCAAAGAATGGAGGTGTGTGAAGTCAAACAATAAAGGTGTGTGAAGTCACAGAATGGAGCTGTGTGAAATCACAGAATGGAGGTGTGTGTAGTCAAAAAGGTGGTGTGTAGAGTCACAAATGGAGGTGTGTGAACTCACAGAATGGAGGTGTGTGAAGTCAAAGAATGGAGGTGTGTGAAGTCATGGAATGGAGGTGTGTGAAGTCACAGAATGGAGGTGTGTGAAGTCATAGAATGGAGGTGTGTGAAGTCACAGAATGGAGTTGTGTGAAGTCAAAATGGAGTTGTGTGAACTCATAGAATGGAGGTGTGTGAACTCATGGAAGGTAGGTATGTGAAGTCATGGAATGGAGGTGTGTGAAGTCAAAGAATGGAGGTGTGTGAAGTCAAACAATAAAGGTGTGTGAAGTCACAGAATTGATGTTTGTGAAGTCACAGAATGTAGGTGTGTGAATTCACAGAATGGAAGTTTGTGAACTCACAATGGAGGTGTGTGTAGTCACAGAATGGAGGTGTGTGAAGTCATAGAATGGAGGTGTGTTAAGTCAGAGAATGGAGGTGTGTGAAGTCAGAGAATGGAGGTGTGTGAACTTAGAATGGAGGTGTGTGAAGTCACAGAACGGAGATTTGTGAAGTCATAGAATGGAGGTGCGTGAAGGCATAGAATGGATGTTTCTGAAGTAAGAATGAAGGTGTGTGAAGTCATAGAATGGAGGTGTGGGAAGTCAAAATGGAGGTGTGTGAACTCATAGAATGGAGGTGTGTGAACTCATAGAATGGAGGTGTGTGAAGTCATGGAATGGAGGTATGTGAAGTCAAAGAATGGAGGTGTGTGAAGTCAAACAATAAGGTGTGTGAAGTCACAGAATGGAGGTGTGTGAAATCACAGAATGGAGGTTCGTGAAGTCAAAAAGGTGGTGTGTAGAGTCACAAATGGAGGTGTGTGAACTCATAGAATGGAGGTGTGTGAAGTCAAAGAATGGAGGTGTGTGAAGTCATCGAATGGAGGTGTGTGAAGTCATGGAATGGAGGTGTGTGAAGTCACAGAATGGAGGTGTGTGAAGTCATAGAATGGAGGTGTGTGAAGTCACAGAATGGAGTTGTGGGAAGTCTAAATGGAGGTGTGTGAACGCATAGAATGGAGGTGTGTGAACTCATAGAATGGAAGTGTGTGAAGTCATGGAATGGAGGTGTGTGAAGTCAAAGAATGGAGGTGTGTGAAGTCAAAGAATGGAGGTGTGTGAAGTCAAACAATAAAGGTGTGTGAAGTCACAGAATGGAGGTGTGTGAAATCACAGAATGGAGGTGTGTGTAATCAAAAAGGTGGTGTGTAGAGTCAGAAATGGAGGTGTGTGAAATCATAGAATGGAGGTGTGTGAAGTCAAAGAATGGAGGTGTGTGAACTCAGAATGGAGGTGTGTGAAGTCACAGAATGGTGGTGTGAAGTCATAGATTGGACGTGTGTGAAGTCATAATGGAGGTGTGTGAAGTCACAGAATGGAGGTGTGTGAAGTCACAGAATGGGGGTGTGTGAAGTCATAGAATGGAGGTGTGTGAAGTCATAGAATGGATGTTTGTAAAGTAAGAATGAAGGTGTGTTAAGCCATAGAATGGAGGTGTGTGAAGGGACAGAATGGAGGTGTGTGAAGTCAGAGAATGGAGGTGTGTGAACTCAGAATGGAGGTGTGTGAAGTCACAGAACGGAGATTTGTGAAGTCACAGAATGGAGGTGTGTGAAGTCACAGAATGGAGGTGTGTGAAGTCACAGAATGGAGGTGTGTGAACTCACAATGGAGGTGTGTGAAGTCACAGAATGGAGGTGTGTGTAGTCAAACAATAAAGGTGTGTGGTCACAGAATGGAGGTCTGTGAAGTCACAGAATGGAGGTGTGTGAAGTCATAGAATGGAGGTGTGTGAAGTCAAAATGGAGGTGTGTGAACTCATAGAATAGAGGTGTGTGAACTCATAGAAGGTAGGTATGTGAAGTCATGGAATGGAGGTGTGTGAAGTCAAAGAATGGAGGTGTGTGAAGTCAAACAATAAAGGTGTGTGAAGTCACAGAATTGATGTTTGTGAAGTCACAGAATGGAGGTGTGTGAATTCACAGAATGGAGGTGTGTGAACTCACAATGGAGGTGTGTGTAGTCACATAATGGAGGTGTGTGAAGTCAAACAATAAAGGTGCGTGAAGTCACAGAATGGAGGTCTGTGAAGTCATAGAATGGAGGTGTGTTAAGTCAGAGAATGGAGGTGTGTGAAGTCAGAGATTGGAGGTGTGTGAACTCAGAATGGAGGTGTGTGAAGTCACAGAACGGAGATTTGTGAAGTCATAGAATGGAGGTGCGTGAAGGCATAGAATGGATGTTTCTGAAGTAAGAATGAAGGTGTGTGAAGTCATAGAATGGAGGTGTGGGAAGTCAAAATGGAGGTGTGTGAACTCATAGAATGGAGGTGTGTGAACTCATAGAATGGAGGTGTGTGAAGTCAAACAATAAGGTGTGTGAAGTCACAGAATGGAGGTGTGTGAAATCACAGAATGGAGCTGTGTGAAGTCACAGAATGGAGGTTTGTGAAGTCATAGAATTGAGGTGTGTCAAGTCATAGAATGGATGTTTCTGAAGTAGAATGAAGGTGTGTGAAGTCATAGAATGAAGGTGTGTGAAGTCAAAATGGGGGTGTGTGAACTCATAAAATGGGGATGTGTGAAGTCATGGAATGGAGGTGTGTGAAGTCCAAAAATGGAGGTGTGTGAAGTCAAACAATGATGGTGTGTGAAGTCAAAGAATGGAGGTGTGTGAAGTCATCGAATGGAGGTGTGTGAAGTCATGGAATGGAGGTGTGTGAAGTCACAGAATGGAGGTGTGTGAAGTCACAGAATGGAGATGTGTGAAGTCACAGAATGGAGGTGTGTGAAGTCATAGAATGGAGGTGTGTGAAGTCATAGAATAGAGGTGTGTGAAGTCATAGAATGGAGGTGTGTGAAGTCACAGAATTGATGTTTGTGAGGTCAGAATGGAGGGGTGTGACGTCAGAATGGAGGTTTGTGAAGTCATAGAATGGAGGTGTGTGAAGTCATAGAATGGAGGTGTGTGAAGTCACAAAATTGATGTTTGTAAAGTCAGAATGGAGGTGTGTGAACTCACAATGGAGGTGTGTGAATTCAAAGAATGGAGGTGTGTGAAGTCTCAGAATTGATGTTTGTGAAGTCAGAATGGAGGTGTGTGTAGTCAGAATGGAGGTGTGTGAAGTCATAGAATGGAGGTGTGTGAAGTCACAATGCAGGTTTGTGAACTCATAGAATGGAGATGTGTCAAGTCACAGAATTGAGGTGTGTGAAGTCATAGAATGGAGGTGTGTGAAGTCATAGAATGGAGGTGTGTGAAGTAATAGAATGGAGGTGTGTGAAGACATAGAATGCAGGTTTGTGAACTCAAAGAATGGAGGTGTGTGAAGTCATAGAATGGATGTGTCTGAAGTAAGAATGTAGGTGTGTGAAGTCATAGAATGGAGGTGTGTGAAGTCATAGAATGGATGTGTGTGAACTGATAGAGTGGAGGTGTGTGAAGTCATGGAATGGAAGTGTGTGAAGTCAAAGAATGGAGATGTGTGAAGTCAAACAATGGAGGTGTGCGAAGTCACAGAATGGAGGTGTGTGAAGTCACAGAATGGAAGTGTGTGAAGTCACAGAATGGAAGTGTGTGAAGTCACAGAATGGAGGTGTGTGGAGTCACAGAATGGAGGTGTGTGAAGTCAAAATGGTGGTGTGTAAAGTCACAAATGGAGGTGTGTGAAGTCACAGAATGTAGGTGTGTGAACTCAAAATGGAGGTGTATGAATTCAAAGAATGGAGGTGTGCGAAGTCAAAGAATGGAGGTGTGTGAAGTCAAACAATAAAGGTGTGTGAAGTCACAGAATGGAGGTCTGTGAAGTCATAGAATGGAGGTGTGTTAAGTCACAGAATGGAGGTGTGTGAAGTCAGAGAATGGAGGTGTGTGAACTCAGAATGGAGGTGTGTGAAGTCACAGAACGGAGATTTGTGAAGTCACAGAATGGAGGTGTGTGAAGTCACAGAATGGAGGTGTGTGAAGTCATAGAATGGAGGTGTGTGAACTCACATTGGAGGTTTTGTGAAGTCACAGAATGGAGGTGTGTGTAGTCAAACAATAAAGGTGTGTGGTCACAGAATGGAGGTCTGTGAAGTCACAGAATGGAGGTGTGTGAAGTCATAGAATGGAGGTTTGTGAGTCAAAATGGAGGTGTGTGAACTCATAGAATGGAGGTGTGTGAACTCATAGAAGGTAGGTGTGTGAAATCATAGAATGGAGGTGTGTGAAGTCAAAGAATGGAGGTGTGTGAAGTCAAACAATAAAGGTGTGTGAAGTCACAGAATGGAGGTGTGTGAAATCATAGAATGTAGGTGTGTGAAGTCATAGAATGGAGGTGTGTGAAGTCACAGAATTGATGTTTGTGAAGTCACAAAAAGGAGGTGTGTGAATTCACAGAATGGAGGTGTGTGAACTCACAATGGAGGTGTGTGTAGTCACAGAATGGAGGTGTGTGAAGTCAAGCAATAAAGGTGCGTGAAGTCACAGAATAGAGGTCTGTGAAGTCATAGAATGGAGTTGTGTGAAGTCATGGAATGGAGGTGTGTGAAGTCAAAGAATGGAGGTGTGTGAAGTCAAAGAATGGAGGTGTGTGAAGTCAAACAATAAAGGTGTGTGAAGTCACAGAATGGAGGTGTGTGAAATCACAGAATGGAGGTGTGTGTAGTCAAAAAGGTGGTGTGTAGAGTCACAAATGGAGGTGTGTGAACTCACAGAATGGAGGTGTGTGAAGTCAAAGAATGGAGGTGTGTGAAGTCATGGAATGGAGGTGTGTGAAGTCACAGAATGGAGGTGTGTGAAGTCACAGAATGGAGTTGTGTGAAGTCAAAATGGAGTTGTGTGAACTCATAGAATGGAGGTGTGTGAACTCATGGAAGGTAGGTATGTGAAGTCATGGAATGGAGGTGTGTGAAGTCAAAGAATGGAGGTGTGTGAAGTCAAACAATAAAGGTGTGTGAAGTCACAGAATTGATGTTTGTGAAGTCACAGAATGTAGGTGTGTGAATTCACAGAATGGAAGTTTGTGAACTCACAATGGAGGTGTGTGTAGTCACAGAATGGAGGTGTGTGAAGTCATAGAATGGAGGTGTGTTAAGTCAGAGAATGGAGGTGTGTGAAGTCAGAGAATGGAGGTGTGTGAACTTAGAATGGAGGTGTGTGAAGTCACAGAACGGAGATTTGTGAAGTCATAGAATGGAGGTGCGTGAAGGCATAGAATGGATGTTTCTGAAGTAAGAATGAAGGTGTGTGAAGTCATAGAATGGAGGTGTGGGAAGTCAAAATGGAGGTGTGTGAACTCATAGAATGGAGGTGTGTGAACTCATAGAATGGAGGTGTGTGAAGTCATGGAATGGAGGTATGTGAAGTCAAAGAATGGAGGTGTGTGAAGTCAAACAATAAGGTGTGTGAAGTCACAGAATGGAGGTGTGTGAAATCACAGAATGGAGGTTCGTGAAGTCAAAAAGGTGGTGTGTAGAGTCACAAATGGAGGTGTGTGAACTCATAGAATGGAGGTGTGTGAAGTCAAAGAATGGAGGTGTGTGAAGTCATCGAATGGAGGTGTGTGAAGTCATGGAATGGAGGTGTGTGAAGTCACAGAATGGAGGTGTGTGAAGTCATAGAATGGAGGTGTGTGAAGTCACAGAATGGAGTTGTGGGAAGTCTAAATGGAGGTGTGTGAACGCATAGAATGGAGGTGTGTGAACTCATAGAATGGAAGTGTGTGAAGTCATGGAATGGAGGTGTGTGAAGTCAAAGAATGGAGGTGTGTGAAGTCAAAGAATGGAGGTGTGTGAAGTCAAACAATAAAGGTGTGTGAAGTCACAGAATGGAGGTGTGTGAAATCACAGAATGGAGGTGTGTGTAATCAAAAAGGTGGTGTGTAGAGTCAGAAATGGAGGTGTGTGAAATCATAGAATGGAGGTGTGTGAAGTCAAAGAATGGAGGTGTGTGAACTCAGAATGGAGGTGTGTGAAGTCACAGAATGGTGGTGTGAAGTCATAGATTGGACGTGTGTGAAGTCATAATGGAGGTGTGTGAAGTCACAGAATGGAGGTGTGTGAAGTCACAGAATGGGGGTGTGTGAAGTCATAGAATGGAGGTGTGTGAAGTCATAGAATGGATGTTTGTAAAGTAAGAATGAAGGTGTGTTAAGCCATAGAATGGAGGTGTGTGAAGGGACAGAATGGAGGTGTGTGAAGTCAGAGAATGGAGGTGTGTGAACTCAGAATGGAGGTGTGTGAAGTCACAGAACGGAGATTTGTGAAGTCACAGAATGGAGGTGTGTGAAGTCACAGAATGGAGGTGTGTGAAGTCACAGAATGGAGGTGTGTGAACTCACAATGGAGGTGTGTGAAGTCACAGAATGGAGGTGTGTGTAGTCAAACAATAAAGGTGTGTGGTCACAGAATGGAGGTCTGTGAAGTCACAGAATGGAGGTGTGTGAAGTCATAGAATGGAGGTGTGTGAAGTCAAAATGGAGGTGTGTGAACTCATAGAATAGAGGTGTGTGAACTCATAGAAGGTAGGTATGTGAAGTCATGGAATGGAGGTGTGTGAAGTCAAAGAATGGAGGTGTGTGAAGTCAAACAATAAAGGTGTGTGAAGTCACAGAATTGATGTTTGTGAAGTCACAGAATGGAGGTGTGTGAATTCACAGAATGGAGGTGTGTGAACTCACAATGGAGGTGTGTGTAGTCACATAATGGAGGTGTGTGAAGTCAAACAATAAAGGTGCGTGAAGTCACAGAATGGAGGTCTGTGAAGTCATAGAATGGAGGTGTGTTAAGTCAGAGAATGGAGGTGTGTGAAGTCAGAGAATGGAGGTGTGTGAACTCAGAATGGAGGTGTGTGAAGTCACAGAACGGAGATTTGTGAAGTCATAGAATGGAGGTGCGTGAAGGCATAGAATGGATGTTTCTGAAGTAAGAATGAAGGTGTGTGAAGTCATAGAATGGAGGTGTGGGAAGTCAAAATGGAGGTGTGTGAACTCATAGAATGGAGGTGTGTGAACTCATAGAATGGAGGTGTGTGAAGTCAAACAATAAGGTGTGTGAAGTCACAGAATGGAGGTGTGTGAAATCACAGAATGGAGCTGTGTGAAGTCACAGAATGGAGGTTTGTGAAGTCATAGAATTGAGGTGTGTCAAGTCATAGAATGGATGTTTCTGAAGTAGAATGAAGGTGTGTGAAGTCATAGAATGAAGGTGTGTGAAGTCAAAATGGGGGTGTGTGAACTCATAAAATGGGGATGTGTGAAGTCATGGAATGGAGGTGTGTGAAGTCCAAAAATGGAGGTGTGTGAAGTCAAACAATGATGGTGTGTGAAGTCAAAGAATGGAGGTGTGTGAAGTCATCGAATGGAGGTGTGTGAAGTCATGGAATGGAGGTGTGTGAAGTCACAGAATGGAGGTGTGTGAAGTCACAGAATGGAGATGTGTGAAGTCACAGAATGGAGGTGTGTGAAGTCATAGAATGGAGGTGTGTGAAGTCATAGAATAGAGGTGTGTGAAGTCATAGAATGGAGGTGTGTGAAGTCACAGAATTGATGTTTGTGAGGTCAGAATGGAGGGGTGTGACGTCAGAATGGAGGTTTGTGAAGTCATAGAATGGAGGTGTGTGAAGTCATAGAATGGAGGTGTGTGAAGTCACAAAATTGATGTTTGTAAAGTCAGAATGGAGGTGTGTGAACTCACAATGGAGGTGTGTGAATTCAAAGAATGGAGGTGTGTGAAGTCTCAGAATTGATGTTTGTGAAGTCAGAATGGAGGTGTGTGTAGTCAGAATGGAGGTGTGTGAAGTCATAGAATGGAGGTGTGTGAAGTCACAATGCAGGTTTGTGAACTCATAGAATGGAGATGTGTCAAGTCACAGAATTGAGGTTTGTGAAGTCATAGAATGGAGGTGTGTGAAGTCATAGAATGGAGGTGTGTGAAGTAATAGAATGGAGGTGTGTGAAGACATAGAATGGAGGTTTGTGAACTCAAAGAATGGAGGTGTGTGAAGTCATAGAATGGATGTGTCTGAAGTAAGAATGTAGGTGTGTGAAGTCATAGAATGGAGGTGTGTGAAGTCATAGAATGGATGTGTGTGAACTGATAGAGTGGAGGTGTGTGAAGTCATGGAATGGAAGTGTGTGAAGTCAAAGAATGGAGATGTGTGAAGTCAAACAATGGAGGTGTGCGAAGTCACAGAATGGAGGTGTGTGAAGTCACAGAATGGAAGTGTGTGAAGTCACAGAATGGAAGTGTGTGAAGTCACAGAATGGAGGTGTGTGGAGTCACAGAATGGAGGTGTGTGAAGTCAAAATGGTGGTGTGTAAAGTCACAAATGGAGGTGTGTGAAGTCACAGAATGTAGGTGTGTGAACTCAAAATGGAGGTGTATGAATTCAAAGAATGGAGGTGTGCGAAGTCAAAGAATGGAGGTGTGTGAAGTCAAACAATAAAGGTGTGTGAAGTCACAGAATGGAGGTCTGTGAAGTCATAGAATGGAGGTGTGTTAAGTCACAGAATGGAGGTGTGTGAAGTCAGAGAATGGAGGTGTGTGAACTCAGAATGGAGGTGTGTGAAGTCACAGAACGGAGATTTGTGAAGTCACAGAATGGAGGTGTGTGAAGTCACAGAATGGAGGTGTGTGAAGTCATAGAATGGAGGTGTGTGAACTCACATTGGAGGTTTTGTGAAGTCACAGAATGGAGGTGTGTGTAGTCAAACAATAAAGGTGTGTGGTCACAGAATGGAGGTCTGTGAAGTCACAGAATGGAGGTGTGTGAAGTCATAGAATGGAGGTTTGTGAGTCAAAATGGAGGTGTGTGAACTCATAGAATGGAGGTGTGTGAACTCATAGAAGGTAGTGTGTGAAATCATAGAATGGAGGTGTGTGAAGTCAAAGAATGGAGGTGTGTGAAGTCAAACAATAAAGGTGTGTGAAGTCACAGAATGGAGGTGTGTGAAATCATAGAATGTAGGTGTGTGAATTCATAGAATGGAGGTGTGTGAAGTCACAGAATTGATGTTTGTGAAGTCACAGAAAGGAGGTGTGTGAATTCACAGAATGGAGGTGTGTGAACTCACAATGGAGGTGTGTGTAGTCACAGAATGGAGGTGTGTGAAGTCAAGCAATAAAGGTGCGTGAAGTCACAGAATAGAGGTCTGTGAAGTCATAGAATGGAGTTGTGTGAAGTCATGGAATGGAGGTGTGTGAAGTCAAAGAATGGAGGTGTGTGAAGTCAAAGAATGGAGGTGTGTGAAGTCAAACAATAAAGGTGTGTGAAGTCACAGAATGGAGGTGTGTGAAATCAGAGAATGGAGGTGTGTGTAGTCAAAAAGGTGGTGTGTAGAGTCACAAATGGAGTGTGTGAACTCACAGAATGGAGGTGTGTGAAGTCAAAGAATGGAGGTGTGTGAAGTCATGTAATGGAGGTGTGTGAAGTCACAGAATGGAGGTGTGTGAAGTCATAGAATGGAGGTGTGTGAAGT
>JANJXV010001704.1:0-85522 GCA_024803745.1 Megascapheus bottae
ACACACCACCTTTTTGACTTCAGAAACCTCCATTCGGTGACTTCACACACCTCCATTCTGAGTTCACATACCTCCATTCTCTGACTTCACACACCTCCATTCTGTGACTTAACACACCTCCATTCTATGACTTCACAGACCTCCATTCTGTGCCTTCACACTCCTTTATTTTTTGACTTCACACACCTCCATTCTGTGACGTCACACACCTCCATTGTGAGTTCACACACCTCCATTCTGTGACTTCACGCACCTCCATTCTGTGACTTCACACACCTCCATTCTGTGACTTCACACACCTCCATTCTGTGACTTCACACACCTCCATTTTGACTTCACACACTTCCATTCTTTGACTTCACATACCTCCATTCTGTGACTTCACACACCACCATTGCCTGACTTCACACACCTCCATTTTTGGACTTCACGCACCTCCATTCCATGACTTCACACATCGCAATTTTATGAGTTCACACACCTCCATTTTGACTTCACACACCTCCATTCTATGACTTCACCCACCTTCATTCTACTTCAGAAACGTCCATTCTATGACTTCACACACCGCCATTCTATGACTTCACAAACCTCCATTTTGTGACTTCACACAACTCCATTCTGAGTTCACACACCTCAATTATGTGACTTCACACACCTCAATTCTGGCTTCACATATCTCCATTCTATGACTTCACACACTTCCATTCTATGACTTCACACACCTCCATTCTTTGACTTCACACACCTCCATTGTGAGTTCACACACCTCCATTCTATGACTTCACACACCTCCATTCTGTGCCTTCACACACCTCCATTCTATGACTTAACACAACTTCATTCTTACTTCACAAACATCCATTCTGTGACTTCACACTCCTCCATTCTATGACTTCACACACCTCCATTCTATGACTTCACACACCTCCATTCTGTGCCTTCACACACCTCAATTCTGTGACTTCACACACCTCCATTATGACTTCACACACCTCCATTCTATGACTTCACAACCTCTTTTCTATGACTTCACACCTCCATTCTGTGACTTCACACACCTCCATTCTGAGTTCACACAGGTCCATTCTGTGACTTCACACACCTCGAATCTGACTTCACACACCTCCATTCTATGGCTTTCCACACCACCATTATGACTTCACACACCTCAATTCTGGCTTCACATATCTCCATTCTATGACTTCACACACTTCCATTCTATGACTTCACACACCTCCATTCTTTGACTTCACACACCTCCATTGTGAGTTCACACACCTCCATTCTATGACTTCACACACCTCCATTCTGTGCCTTCACACACCTCCATTCTATGGCTTAACACAACTTCATTCTTACTTCACAAACATCCATTCTATGACTTCACACACCTCCATTCTATGACTTCACACTCCTCCATTCTATGACTTCACACACCTCCATTCTGTGCCTTCACACACCTCAATTCTGTGACTCCACACACCTCCATTATGACTTCACACACCTCCATTCTATGACTTCACACACCTCTTTTCTATGACTTCACACCTCCATTCTGTGACTTCACACACCTCCATTCTGAGTTCACACAGGTCCATTCTGTGACTTCACACACCTCGAATCTGACTTCACACACCTCCATTCTATGGCTTCCCACACCTCCATTATGACTTCACACACCTCCATTCTATTACTTCACACACGTCCATTCTATGACTTCACACCTCCATTCTGTGCCTTCACACACCTCCATTCTATGACTTAACACACCTTCCTTCTTACTTCACAAACATCCATTCTATGACTTCACACACCTCCATTCTATGACTTCACACACCTCCATCTATGACTTCACACACCTCCATTCTGACTTCACACACCTCCATTCTATGACTTCACACATCTCCATTCTGACTTCACACACCTCCATTCTGTGATTTCACACACCTCCATTCCATGACTTCCCACACCTCCATTCGATGACTTCACACACCTCCATTCTTTGACTTCTCACACCTGCATTCTATGAGTTCACACACCTCCATTTGTGACTCTACACACCACCTTTTTGACTTCACAAACCTCCATTCTGTGACTTCACACACCTCCATTCTGAGTTCACATACCTCCATTCTCTGACTTCACACACCTCCATTCTGTGACTTAACACACCTCCATTCTATGACTTCACAGACCTCCATTCTGTGCCTTCACACTCCTTTATTTTTTGACTTCACACACCTCCATTCTGTGACGTCACACACCTCCATTGTGAGTTCACACACCTCCATTCTGTGACTTCACGCACCTCCATTCTGTGACTTCACACACCTCCATTCTGTGACTTCACACACCTCCATTCTGTGACTTCACACACCTCCATTTTGACTTCACACACTTCCATTCTTTGACTTCACATACCTCCATTCTGTGACTTCACACACCACCATTGCCTGACTTCACACACCTCCATTTTTGGACTTCACGCACCTCCATTCCATGACTTCACACATCGCAATTTTATGAGTTCACACACCTCCATTTTGACTTCACACACCTCCATTCTATGACTTCACCCACCTTCATTCTACTTCAGAAACGTCCATTCTATGACTTCACACACCGCCATTCTATGACTTCACAAACCTCCATTCTGTGACTTCACACACCTCCATTCTGAGTTCACACACCTCAATTATGTGACTTCACACACCTCAATTCTGGCTTCACATAACTCCATTCTATGACTTCACACACTTCCATTCTATGACTTCACAACCCTCCATTCTTTGACTTCACACACCTCCATTGTGAGTTCACACACCTCAATTCTATGACTTCACACACCTCCATTCTGTGCCTTCACACACCTCCATTCTATGACTTAACACAACTTCATTCTTACTTCACAAACATCCATTCTATGACTTCACCCACCTCCATTCTATGACTTCACACACCTCCATTCTATGACTTCACACACCTCCATTCTGTGCCTTCACACACCTCAATTCTGTGACTTCACACACCTCCATTATGACTTCACACACCTCCATTCTATGACTTCACACACCTCCATTCTATGACTTCACACCTCCATTCTTTGACTTCAAACACCTCCATTCTGAGTTCACACACCTCCATTCTGTGACTTCACACACCTCGAATCTGACTTCACACACCTCCATTCTATGGCTTCCCACACCTCCATTATGACTTCACTCACCTCCATTCTATTACTTCACACACCTCCATTCTATGACTTCACACCTCCATTCTGTGACTTCACACACCTCCAATCTGACTTCACACACCTCCATTCTATAGCTTCCCGCACCTGAATACTGTGGCTTTTACACACCTCCATTCTATGACTTCACACAACCCTCTCATTGTGATTTCACACACCTCCATTCTATGAGTTCACACACCTCCATTCTGACTTCACACACCTCCATTCTATGACTTCACACACCTCCATTCTGTGACTTCACACACCTCCATTGTGAGTTCACACACCTCCATTCTATGACTTGACACACCTCCATTCTGTGCCTTCACACACCTCCATTCTATGACTTAACACACCTTCCTTCTTACTTCACAAACATCCATTCTATGACTTCACACACCTCCATTCTATGACTTCACACACCTCCATTCTATGACTTCATACACCTCCATTCTGTGACTTCACACACCTCAATTCTGTGACTTCACACACCTCCATTCTGTGACTTCACACACCTCCATTCTGTGACTTCACACACCTCCATTCTGTGACTTCACACACCACCATTGTTTGACTTCACACACCTCCATTTTTGGACTTCACGCACCTCCATTCCATGACTTCACACATCTCCATTTTATGAGTTCACACACCTCCATTTTGACTTCACACACCTCCATTCTATGACTTCACACACCTTCATTCTACTTCAGAAACATCCATTCTATGACTTCACACACCTACATTCTATGACTTCACAAACCTCCATTCTGTGCCTTCACACACCTCAATTCTGTGACTTCACACACCTCCATTATGACTTCACACACCTCCATTCTATGACTTCACACACCTCCATTCTATGACTTCACACCTCCATTCTTTGACTTCACACACCTCCATTCTGAGTTCACACACCTCCATTCTGTGACTTCACACACCTCGAATCTGACTTCACACACCTCCATTCTATGGCTTCCCACACCTCCATTATGACTTCACACACCTCCATTCTATTACTTCACACACCTCCATTCTATGACTTCACACCTCCGTTCTGTGACTTCACACACCTCCATTCTGAGTTCACACACCTCCATTCTGTGACTTCACACACCTCCAATCTGACTTCACACACCTCCAATCTATGGCTTCCCACACCTCCATACTGTGACTTTTACACACCTCCATTCTACGACTTCACACACCTCCATTGTGATTTCACACACCTCCATTCTATGAGTTCACACACCTCCATTCTGACTTCACACACCTCCATTCTATGACTTCACACACCTCCATTCTGTGACTTCACACACCTCCATTGTGAGTTCACACACCTCCATTCTATGACTTCACACACCTCCATTCTGTGCCTTTACACACCTCCATTCTATGACTTAACACACCTTCCTTCTGACTTCACAAACATCCATTCTATGACTTCACACACCTCAATTCTATGACTTCACACACCTCCATTCTATGACTTCACACACCTCCATTCTGTGACTTCACACACCTCCATTCTGTGACTTCACACACCTCCATTCTGTGACTTCACACACCTCCATTCTGTGACTTCACACACCACCATTGTTTGACTTCACACACCTCCATTTTTGGACTTCACGCACCTCCATTCCATGACTTCACACATCTCCATTTTATGAGTTCACACACCTCCATTTTGACTTCACACACCTCCATTCTATGACTTCACACACCTTCATTCTACTTCAGAAACATCCATTCTATGACTTCACACACCTACATTCTATGACTTCACAAACCTCCATTCCATGACTTCACACACATCCATTGTGACTTCACACACCTCCATTCTATGACTTCACACACCTCCATTGTGACTTCACAATCCTCCATTCTATGAGTTCACACACCTCCATTCTGACTTCACACACCTCCATCTATGACTTCACACACCTCCATTCTGACTTCACACACCTCCATTCTATGACTTCACACATCTCCATTCTGACTTCACACACCTCCATTCTGTGATTTCACACACCTCCATTCCATGACTTCCCACACCTCCATTCGATGACTTCACACACCTCCATTCTTTGACTTCTCACACCTCCATTCTATGAGTTCACACACCTCCATTTGTGACTCTACACACCACCTTTTTGACTTCACAAACCTCCATTCTGTGACTTCACACACGTCCATTCTTAGTTCACATACCTCCATTCTCTGTCTTCACACACCTCCATTCTGTGACTTAACACACCTCCATTCTATGACTTCACAGACCTCCACTCTGTGCCTTCACACTCCTTTATTTTTTGACTTCACACACCTCTATTCTGTGACTTCACACACCTCCATTGTGAGTTCACACACCTCCATTTTGACTTCACACACCTCCATTCTATGACTTCACACACCTCCATTCTGTGACTTCACACACCTCCATTGTGAGTTCACACACCTCAATTCTATGACTTCACACACCTCCATTCTGTGCCTTTACACACCTCCATTCTATGACTTAACTCACCTTCCTTCTTACTTCTCAAACATCCATTCTATGACTTCACACACCTCCATTCTATGACTTCACACACCTCCATTCTATGACTTCACACACCTCCATTCTGTGACTTCACACACCTCCATTCTGTGACTTCACACACCTCAATTCTGTGACTTCACACACCTCCATTCTGTGACTTCACACACCTCCATTCTGTGACTTCACACACCACCATTGTTTGACTTCACACACCTACATTTTTGGACTTCACGCACCTCCATTCCATGACTTCACACATCGCAATTTTATGAGTTCACACACTCCATTTTGACTTCACACACCTCCATTCTATGACTTCACACACCTTCATTCTACTTCAGAAATATGCATTCTATGACTTCACACACCTACATTCTATGACTTCACAAACCTCCATTCTGTGACTTCACACACCTCCATTCTGAGTTCACACACCTCAATTCTGTGACTTCACACACCTCAATTCTGGCTTCACACACCTCCATTCTATGACTTCACACACTTCCATTCCATGACTTCACACACCTCCATTCTTTGACTTCATACACCTCCATTGTGAGTTCACACACCTCCATTCTGTGACTTCACACACCTCCATTCTTTGACTTCACACATCTCCATTCTGTGACTTCACACACGTCCATTCTATGACTTCACACAGCTCCATTCTATGAATTCACACATCTCCATTCTGTGACTTCACACACCGCCATTCTATGACTTCCCACACCACCATTCTGGGACTTCACACACCTCCATTCTGAGTTCACACACCTCCATTCTGTGATTTAACACACCTTCATTCTGTGACTTCACACACCTTAATTGTATGACTTCACATACCTCCATTCTATGACTTCACACACCTCCATTCTTTGACTTCGCACACCTCCTTTCTATGATTTCACACACCTCGATTCTATGACTTCACACACCTCCATTCCATGACTTCACAAACCTCCATTCTGACTTCACACACCTCCATTCTGACTTCACAAACATCAATTCTGTGGCTTCACGCACCTCCATTCTGTGACTTCACACACCTCCATTCTATGACTTCACACACCTCCATTCTATGACTTCACCCACTTCCATTCTTTGACTTCACACACCTCCATTCTTTGACTTCACATACCTCCTTTGTTAGTTCACACACCTCCATTCAATGACTTCACACACCGCCATTCTGACTTCACACAGCTCCATTCTATGGCTTCACACACCTCCATTCTGTGACTTCACACACCTCCATTCTATGACTTAACACACCTTCATTCTTACTTCACAAACATCCATTCTATGACTTCACACACCTCCATTCTATGACATCACACACCTCCATTCTATGACTTCAAACACCTCCATTCTGTTACTTCACACATCTCAATTCTGTGACTTCACACACCTACATTATGACTTCACACACCTCCATTCTATGACTTCACACACCTCTATTCTATGACTTCACACACCTCCATTCTGTGACTTCACACACCTCCAATCTGACTTCACACAGCTCCATTCTATGACTTCACACACCTCCATTCTTTGACTTCACACACCTCCATTCTTTGACTTCACACACCTCCATTCTATGACTTCACACACCTCCATTGTGACTTCACACACCTCCATTCTATGAATTCACACACCTCCATTCTGACTTCACACATCTCCATTCTATGACTTCACACATCTACATTCTGACTTCACACTCCTCCATTCTGTGACTTCACACACCTCCATTCCATGACTTCACACACCTCCATTGTGACTTTACACACCTCCATTCTATGACTTCACACACCTCCATTGTGACTTCACAATCCTCCATTCTATGAGTCACTCACCTCCATTCTGACTTCACACACCTCCATCTATGACTTCACACACCTCCATTCTGACTTCACACACCTCCATTCTATGACTTCACACATCTCCATTCTGACTTCACACACCTCCATTCTGTGATTTCACACACCTCCATTCCATGACTTCCCACACCTCCATTCGATGACTTCACACACCTCCATTCTTTGACTTCTCACACCTGCATTCTATGAGTTCACACACCTCCATTTGTGACTCTACACACCACCTTTTTGACTTCAGAAACCTCCATTCGGTGACTTCACACACCTCCATTCTGAGTTCACATACCTCCATTCTCTGACTTCACACACCTCCATTCTGTGACTTAACACACCTCCATTCTATGACTTCACAGACCTCCATTCTGTGCCTTCACACTCCTTTATTTTTTGACTTCACACACCTCCATTCTGTGACGTCACACACCTCCATTGTGAGTTCACACACCTCCATTCTGTGACTTCACGCACCTCCATTCTGTGACTTCACACACCTCCATTCTGTGACTTCACACACCTCCATTCTGTGACTTCACACACCTCCATTTTGACTTCACACACTTCCATTCTTTGACTTCACATACCTCCATTCTGTGACTTCACACACCACCATTGCCTGACTTCACACACCTCCATTTTTGGACTTCACGCACCTCCATTCCATGACTTCACACATCGCAATTTTATGAGTTCACACACCTCCATTTTGACTTCACACACCTCCATTCTATGACTTCACCCACCTTCATTCTACTTCAGAAACGTCCATTCTATGACTTCACACACCGCCATTCTATGACTTCACAAACCTCCATTTTGTGACTTCACACAACTCCATTCTGAGTTCACACACCTCAATTATGTGACTTCACACACCTCAATTCTGGCTTCAAATATCTCCATTCTATGACTTCACACACTTCCATTCTATGACTTCACACACCTCCATTCTTTGACTTCACACACCTCCATTGTGAGTTCACACACCTCCATTCTATGACTTCACACACCTCCATTCTGTGCCTTCACACACCTCCATTCTATGACTTAACACAACTTCATTCTTACTTCACAAACATCCATTCTGTGACTTCACACTCCTCCATTCTATGACTTCACACACCTCCATTCTATGACTTCACACACCTCCATTCTGTGCCTTCACACACCTCAATTCTGTGACTTCACACACCTCCATTATGACTTCACACACCTCCATTCTATGACTTCACACACCTCTTTTCTATGACTTCACACCTCCATTCTGTGACTTCACACACCTCCATTCTGAGTTCACACAGGTCCATTCTGTGACTTCACACACCTCGAATCTGACTTCACACACCTCCATTCTATGGCTTTCCACACCACCATTATGACTTCACACACCTCAATTCTGGCTTCACATATCTCCATTCTATGACTTCACACACTTCCATTCTATGACTTCACACACCTCCATTCTTTGACTTCACACACCTCCATTGTGAGTTCACACACCTCCATTCTATGACTTCACACACCTCCATTCTGTGCCTTCACACACCTCCATTCTATGGCTTAACACAACTTCATTCTTACTTCACAAACATCCATTCTATGACTTCACACACCTCCATTCTATGACTTCACACTCCTCCATTCTATGACTTCACACACCTCCATTCTGTGCCTTCACACACCTCAATTCTGTGACTCCACACACCTCCATTATGACTTCACACACCTCCATTCTATGACTTCACACACCTCTTTTCTATGACTTCACACCTCCATTCTGTGACTTCACACACCTCCATTCTGAGTTCACACAGGTCCATTCTGTGACTTCACACACCTCGAATCTGACTTCACACACCTCCATTCTATGGCTTCCCACACCTCCATTATGACTTCACACACCTCCATTCTATTACTTCACACACGTCCATTCTATGACTTCACACCTCCATTCTGTGCCTTCACACACCTCCATTCTATGACTTAACACACCTTCCTTCTTACTTCACAAACATCCATTCTATGACTTCACACACCTCCATTCTATGACTTCACACACCTCCATCTATGACTTCACACACCTCCATTCTGACTTCACACACCTCCATTCTATGACTTCACACATCTCCATTCTGACTTCACACACCTCCATTCTGTGATTTCACACACCTCCATTCCATGACTTCCCACACCTCCATTCGATGACTTCACACACCTCCATTCTTTGACTTCTCACACCTGCATTCTATGAGTTCACACACCTCCATTTGTGACTCTACACACCACCTTTTTGACTTCACAAACCTCCATTCTGTGACTTCACACACCTCCATTCTGAGTTCACATACCTCCATTCTCTGACTTCACACACCTCCATTCTGTGACTTAACACACCTCCATTCTATGACTTCACAGACCTCCATTCTGTGCCTTCACACTCCTTTATTTTTTGACTTCACACACCTCCATTCTGTGACGTCACACACCTCCATTGTGAGTTCACACACCTCCATTCTGTGACTTCACGCACCTCCATTCTGTGACTTCACACACCTCCATTCTGTGACTTCACACACCTCCATTCTGTGACTTCACACACCTCCATTTTGACTTCACACACTTCCATTCTTTGACTTCACATACCTCCATTCTGTGACTTCACACACCACCATTGCCTGACTTCACACACCTCCATTTTTGGACTTCACGCACCTCCATTCCATGACTTCACACATCGCAATTTTATGAGTTCACACACCTCCATTTTGACTTCACACACCTCCATTCTATGACTTCACCCACCTTCATTCTACTTCAGAAACGTCCATTCTATGACTTCACACACCGCCATTCTATGACTTCACAAACCTCCATTCTGTGACTTCACACACCTCCATTCTGAGTTCACACACCTCAATTATGTGACTTCACACACCTCAATTCTGGCTTCACATAACTCCATTCTATGACTTCACACACTTCCATTCTATGACTTCACAACCCTCCATTCTTTGACTTCACACACCTCCATTGTGAGTTCACACACCTCAATTCTATGACTTCACACACCTCCATTCTGTGCCTTCACACACCTCCATTCTATGACTTAACACAACTTCATTCTTACTTCACAAACATCCATTCTATGACTTCACACACCTCCATTCTATGACTTCACACACCTCCATTCTATGACTTCACACACCTCCATTCTGTGCCTTCACACACCTCAATTCTGTGACTTCACACACCTCCATTATGACTTCACACACCTCCATTCTATGACTTCACACACCTCCATTCTATGACTTCACACCTCCATTCTTTGACTTCAAACACCTCCATTCTGAGTTCACACACCTCCATTCTGTGACTTCACACACCTCGAATCTGACTTCACACACCTCCATTCTATGGCTTCCCACACCTCCATTATGACTTCACTCACCTCCATTCTATTACTTCACACACCTCCATTCTATGACTTCACACCTCCATTCTGTGACTTCACACACCTCCAATCTGACTTCACACACCTCCATTCTATAGCTTCCCGCACCTGAATACTGTGGCTTTTACACACCTCCATTCTATGACTTCACACACCTCCATTGTGATTTCACACACCTCCATTCTATGAGTTCACACACCTCCATTCTGACTTCACACACCTCCATTCTATGACTTCACACACCTCCATTCTGTGACTTCACACACCTCCATTGTGAGTTCACACACCTCCATTCTATGACTTGACACACCTCCATTCTGTGCCTTCACACACCTCCATTCTATGACTTAACACACCTTCCTTCTTACTTCACAAACATCCATTCTATGACTTCACACACCTCCATTCTATGACTTCACACACCTCCATTCTATGACTTCATACACCTCCATTCTGTGACTTCACACACCTCAATTCTGTGACTTCACACACCTCCATTCTGTGACTTCACACACCTCCATTCTGTGACTTCACACACCTCCATTCTGTGACTTCACACACCACCATTGTTTGACTTCACACACCTCCATTTTTGGACTTCACGCACCTCCATTCCATGACTTCACACATCTCCATTTTATGAGTTCACACACCTCCATTTTGACTTCACACACCTCCATTCTATGACTTCACACACCTTCATTCTACTTCAGAAACATCCATTCTATGACTTCACACACCTACATTCTATGACTTCACAAACCTCCATTCTGTGACTTCACACACCTCCATTCTGAGTTCACACACCTCAATTCTGGCTTCACACACCTCCATTCTATGACTTCACACACTTCCATTCTATGACTTCACACACCTCCATTCTTTGACTTCACACACCTCCATTGTGAGTTCACACACCTCCATTCTGTGACTCCACACACCTCCAGTCTTTGACTTCACACATCTCCATTCTGTGACTTCACACACGTCCATTCTATGACTTCACACACCTCCATTCTATGAATTCACACATCTCCATTCTGTGACTTCACACACCGCCATTCTATGACTTCCCACACCACCATTCTGGGACTTCACACACCTCCATTCTGAGTTCACACACCTCCATTCTGTGACTTAACACACCTTCATTCTGTGACTTCAAACACCTTAATTCTATGACTTCACAAACCTCCATTCTATGACTTCACACAACTCCATTCTTTGACTTCGCACACCTCCTTTCTATGATTTCACACACCTCGATTCTATGACTTCACACACCTCCATTCTATGACTTCAAAACCTCCATTCTGACTTCACACACCTCCATTCTGACTTCACAAACATCAATTCTGTGGCTTCACGCACCTCCATTCTGTGACTTCACACACCTCCATTCTATGACTTCACACACCTCCATTCTATGACTTCTCCCACTTCCATTCTTTGACTTCACACACCTCCATTCTTTGACTTCACATACCTCCATTGTTAATTCACACACCTCCATTCAATGACTTCACACACCGCCATTCTGACTTCACACAGCTCCATTCTATGACTTCACACACCTCCATTCTGTGACTTCACACACCTCCATTCTATGACTTAACACACCTTCATTCTTACTTCACAAACATCCATTCTATGACTTCACACACCTCCATTCTATGACATCACACAACTCCATTCTATGACTTCACACACCTCCATTCTATGACTACACACACCTCCATTCTGTGACTTCACACACCTCCAATCTGACTTCACACAGCTCCATTCTATGACTTCACACACCTCCATTCTTTGACTTCACACACCTCCATTCTATGAATTCACACACCTCCATTGTGACTTCACACACCTCCATTCTATGAATTCACACACCTCCATTCTGACTTCACACACCTCCATTCTATGACTTCACACATCTACATTCTGACTTCACACACCTAAATTCTGTGACTTCACACACCTCCATTCCATGACTTCACACACCTCCATTGTGACTTCACGCACCTCCATTCTATGACTTCACACACCTCCATTGTGACTTCACACTGTTCCATTCTATGAGTTCACACACCTCCATTCTGACTTCACACACCTCCATTCTATGACTTCACACACCTCCATTCTGACTTCACACACCTCCATTCTATGACTTCACACATCTCCATTCTGAGTTCACACACCTCCATTCTGTGATTCACACACCTCCATTCCATGACTTCCCACACCTCCATTCGATGACTTCACACACCTCCATTCTTTGACTTCACACACCTCCATTCTATGAGTTCACACACCTCCTTTTGTGACTCTACACACCACCTTTTTGACTTCACAAACCACCATTCTGTGACTTCACACACCTCCATTCTGAGTTCACATACCTCCATTCTCTGACTTCACACACCTCCATTCTGTGACTTAACACACCTCCATTCTATGACTTCACAGACCTCCATTCTGTGCCTTCACACTCCTTTATTTTTTGACTTTACACACCTCCATTCTGTGACTTCACACACCTCCATTGTGAGTTCACACACCTCCATTCTGTGACTTCACGCACCTCCATTCTGTGACTTCACACACCTCCATTCTGTGACTTCACACACCTCCATTCTGTGACTTCACACACCTCCATTTTGACTTCACACACTTCCATTCTTTGACTTCACACACCTCCATTCTGTGACTTCACACACCACCATTGCTTGACTTCACACACCTCCATTTTTGGACTTCACGCACCTCCATTCCATGACTTCACACACATTCATTCTACTTCAGAAACGTCCATTCTATGACTTCACACCTCCATTCTGTGACTTCACACACCTCCATTGTGAGTTCACACACCTCCATTCTATGCCTTCACACACCTCCATTCTGTGCCTTCACACACCTCCATTCTATGACTTAACACACCTTCCTTCTTACTTCACAAACATCCATTCTATGACTTCACACACCTCCATTCTATGACTTCACACACCTCCATTCTATGACTTCACACACCTCCATTCTGTGACTTCACACACCTCAATTCTGTGACTTCACACACCTCCATTCTGTGACTTCACACATCTCCATTCTGTGACTTCACACACCTCCATTCTGTGACTTCACACACCACGATTGTTTGACTTCACACACCTCCATTTTTGGACTTCACGCACCTCCATTCCATGACTTCACACATCTCCATTTTATGAGTTCACACACCTCCATTTTGACTTCACACACCTCCATTCTATGACTTCACACACCTTCATTCTACTTGAGAAACATCCATTCTATGACTTCACACACCTACATTCTATGACTTCACAAACCTCCATTCTGTGACTTCACACACCTCCATTCTGAGTTCACACACCTCAATTCTGGCTTCACACACCTCCATTCTATGACTTCACACACTTCCATTCTATGACTTCACACACCTCCATTCTTTGACTTCACACACCTACATTGTGAGTTCACACACCTCCATTCTGTGACTCCACACACCTCCATTCTTTGACTTCACACATCTCCATTCTGTGACTTCACACACGTCCATTCTATGACTTCACACACCTCCATTCTATGAATTCACACATCTCCATTCTGTGACTTCCCACACCGCCATTCTACGACTTCCCACACCACCATTCTGGGACTTCACACACCTCCATTCTGAGTTCACACACCTCCATTCTGTGACTTAACACACCTTCATTCTGTGACTTCACAAACCTTAATTCTATGACTTCACAAACCTCCATTCTATGACTTCACACACCTCCATTCTTTGACTTCGCACACCTCCTTTCTATGATTTCACACACCTCGATTCTATGACTTCACACACCTCCATTCTATGACTTCACACACCTCCATTCTGACTTCACACACCTCCATTCTGACTTCACAAACATCAATTCTGTGGCTTCACGCACCTCCATTCTGTGACTTCACACACCTCCATTCTATGACTTCACACGCCTCCATTCTATGACTTCACATACCTCCATTGTTATTTCACACACCTCCATTCAATGACTTCACACACCGCCATTCTGACTTCACACAGCTCCATTCTATGACTTCACACACCTCCATTCTGTTACTTCACACACCTCCATTCTATGACTTAACACACCTTCATTCTTACTTCACAAACATCCATTCTATGACTTCACACACCTCCATTCTATGACATCACACACCTCCATTCTATGACTTCAAACACCTCCATTTTGTTACTTCACACACCTCAATTCTGTGACTTCACACACCTAAATTATGACTTCACACACCTCCATTCTATGACTTCACACACCTCCATTCTATGACTACACACACCTCCATTCTGTGACTTCACACACCTCCAATCTGATTTCACACAGTTCCATTCTATTACTTCACACACCTCCATTCTTTGACTTCACACACCTCCATTCTATGAATTCACACACCTCCATTGTGACTTCACACACCTCCATTCTATGAATTCACACACCTCCATTCTGACTTCACACACCTCCATTCTATGACTTCACACATCTACATTCTGACTTCACACACCTAAATTCTGTGACTTCACACACCTCCATTCCATGACTTCACACACCTCCATTGTGACTTCACGCACCTCCATTCTATGACCTCACACCTCCATTGTGACTTCACACTCCTCCATTCTATGAGTTCACACCCCTCCATTCTGACTTCACACACCTCCATTCTATGACTTCACACACCTCCATTCTGACTTCACACACCTCCATTCTATGACTTCACACATCTCCATTCTGAGTTCACACACCTCCATTCTGTGATTCACACACCTCCATTCCATGACTTCCCACACCTCCATTCGATGACTTCACACACCTCCATTCTTTGACTTCACACACCTCCATTCTATGAGTTCACACACCTCCTTTTGTGACTCTACACACCACGTTTTTGACTTCACAAACCACCATTCTGTGACTTCACACACCTCCATTCTGAGTTCACATACCTCCATTCTCTGACTTCACACACCTCCATTCTGTGACTTAACACACCTCCATTCTATGACTTCACAGACCTCCATTCTGTGCCTTCACACTCCTTTATTTTTTGACTTTACACACCTCCATTCTGTGACTTCACACACCTCCATTGTGAGTTCACACACCTCCATTCTGTGACTTCACGCACCTCCATTCTGTGACTTCACACACCTCCATTCTGTGACTTCACACACCTCCATTCTGTGACTTCACACACCTCCATTTTGACTTCACACACTTCCATTCTTTGACTTCACACACCTCCATTCTGTGACTTCACAAACCACCATTGCTTGACTTCACACACCTCCATTTTTGGACTTCACGCACCTCCATTCCATGACTTCACACACCTTCATTCTACTTCAGAAACGTCCATTCTATGACTTCACACACCTCCATTCTATGACTTCACAAACCTCCATTCTGTGACTTCACACACCTCCATTCTGAGTTCACACACCTCAATTATGTGACTTCACACACCTCAATTCTGGCTTCACATACCTCCATTTTATGACTTCACACACTTCCATTCTATGACTTCACACACCTCAATTCTTTCACTTCACACACCTCCATTGTGAGTTCACACACCTCCATTCTATGACTTCAAACACCTCCATTCTGTGCATTCACACACCTCCATTCTATGACTTCACACCTCCATTCTGTAACTTCACACACCTTCATTCTGTGACTACACACACCTCCATTCTGTGACTTCACACACCCACAATCTGACTTCACACACCTCCATTCTATGGCTTCCCACACCTCCATACTGTGACTTCACACACCTCCATTCTATGACTTCACACACCTCCATTGTGAATTCACACACCTCCATTCTATGAGTTCACACACCTCCATTCTGACTTCACACACCTCCATTCTATCACTTCACACACCTCCATTCTGACTTCACACCCCTCCATTCTATGACTTCACACAACTCCATTCTGACTTCACACACCTGCATTCTGTGTCTTCACACACCTCCATTCCATGACTTCACACACCACCATTCGATGAGTTCACACACCTCCATTTGTGACTCTACACACCATCTTTTTGACTTCACACACCTCCATTCTTTGACTTCACACACCTCCATTCCATGACTTCCGACACCTCCATTCTAGGAGTTCACACACCTCCATTTTATGAGTTCACACACCTCCATTTTGACTTCACACACCTCCATTCTATGACTTCACACACCTTCATTCTTACTTCAGAAACATCCATTCTATGACTTCACGCACCTCCGTTCTATGACTTCACAAATCTCCGTTCTGTGACTTCACACACCTCCATTCTGAGTTCACACACCTCCATTCTCTGACTTCACACACCTCCATTCTGTGACTTAACATACCTCCATTCTATGACTTCACAGACCTCCATTCTGTGCCTACACACTCCTTTATTCTTTGACTTCACACACCTCCATTCTGTGACTTCACACACCTCCATTGTGAGTTCACACACCTCCATTCTGTGACTTCACACACCTCCATTCTATGACTTCATAAACCTCCATTCTGACTTCACACACCTCCATTCTGACTTCACAAACATCAATTCTGTGGCTTCACGCACCTCCATTCTGTGACTTCACACACCTCCATTCTATGACTTCACACACCTCCATTCTATGACTTCTCCCACTTCCATTCTTTGACTTCACACATCTCCATTCTTTGACTTCACATACCTCCATTGTTAATTCACACACGTCCATTCAATGACTTCACACACCGCCATTCTGACTTCACACATCTCCATTCTATGACTTCACACACCTCCATTCTGTGACTTCACACACCTCCATTCTATGACTTAACACACCTTCATTCTTACTTCACAAACATCCATTCTATGACTTCACACACCTCCATTCTATGACATCACACACCTCCATTCTATGACTTCAAACACCTCCATTCTGTTACTTCACAAACCTCAATTCTGTGACTTCACACACCTACATTATGACTTCACACACCTCCATTCTATGACTTCACACACCTCCATTCTATGACTACACACACCTCCATTCTGTGACTTCACACACCTCCAATCTGACTTCACACAGCTCCATTCTATGACTTCACACACCTCCATTCTTTGACTTGACACACCTCCATTCTATGACTTCACACACCTCCATTGTGACTTCCCACACCTCCATTCTATGAATTCACACACCTCCATTCTGACTTCACACACCTCCATTCTATGACTTCACACATCTACATTCTGACTTCACACACCTAAATTCTGTGACTTCACACACCTCCATTCCATGACTTCACACACCTCCATTGTGCCTTCACGCACCTCCATTCTATGACTTCACACACCTCCATTGTGACTTCACACTCCTCCATTCTATGAGTTCACACACCTCCATTCTGACTTCACACACCTCCATTCTATGACTTCACACACCTCCATTCTGACTTCACACACCTCCATTCTATGACTTCACACATCTCCATTCTGAGTTCACACACCTCCATTCTGTGATTCACACACCTCCATTCCATGACTTCCCACACCTCCATTCGATGACTTCACACACCTCCATTCTTTGACTTCACACACCTCCATTCTATGAGTTCACACACCTCCATTTGTGACTCTACAAACCACCTTTTTGACTTCACAAACCACCATTCTGTGACTTCACACACCTCCATTGTGAGTTCACACACCTCCATTCTGTGACTTGACGCACCTCCATTCTGTGACTTCACACACCTCCATTCTGTGACTTCACACACCTCCATTCTGTGACTTCACACACCTCCATTGTGACTTCACACACCTCCATTCTATGACTTTACACACCTCAATTCTATGACTTCACACACCTCCATTCTATGACTTCACACACCTCCATTCTGTGACTTCACACATCTCTATTCTATGAGTTCACACAATTGCATTGTGACTTCACACACCTCCTTTCTATGAATTCACACATCTACATTCTGACTTCACACACCTAAATTCTGTGACTTCACACACCTCCATTCCATGACTTCACACACCTCCATTGTGACTTCACGCACCTCCATTCTATGACTTCACACACCTCCATTGTGACTTCACACTCCTCCATTCTATGAGTTCACACACCTCCATTCTGACTTCACACACCTCCATTCTATGACTTCACACACCTCCATTCTGACTTCACACACCTCCATTCTATGACTTCACACATCTCCATTCTGAGTTCACACACCTCCATTCTGTGATTCACACACCTCCATTCCATGACTTCCCACACCTCCATTCGATGACTTCACACACCTCCATTCTTTGACTTCACACACCTCCATTCTATGAGTTCACACACCTCCATTTGTGACTCTACACACCACCTTTTTGACTTCACAAACCACCATTCTGTGACTTCACACACCTCCATTCTGAGTTCACATACCACCATTCTCTGACTTCACACACCTCCATTCTGTGACTTAACACACCTCCATTCTATGACTTCACAGACCTCCATTCTGTGCCTTCACACTCCTTTATTTTTTGACTTTACACACCTCCATTCTGTGACTTCACACACCTCCATTGTGAGTTCACACACCTCCATTCTGTGACTTCACGCACCTCCATTCTCTGACTTCACACACCTCCATTCTGTGACTTCACACACCTCCATTCTGTGACTTCACACACCTCCATTTTGACTTCACACACTTCCATTCTTTGACTTCACACACCTCCATTCTGTGACTTCACACACCACCATTGCTTGACTTCACACACCTCCATTTTTGGACTTCTCGCACCTCCATTCCATGACTTCACACACCTTCATTCTACTTCAGAAACGTCCATTCTATGACTTCACACACCTCCATTCTATGACTTCACAAACCTCCATTCTGTGACTTCAGACACCTCCATTCTGAGTTCACACACCTCAATTATGTGACTTCACACACCTCAATTCTGGCTTCACATACCTCCATTTTATGACTTCACACACTTCCATTCCATGACTTCACACACCTCAATTCTTTCACTTCACACACCTCCATTGTGAGTTCACACACCTCCATTCTATGACTTCAAACACCTCCATTCTGTGCCTTCACACACCTCCATTCTATGACTTAACACACCTTCATTCTTACTTCACAAACATACATTCTATGACTTCACACACCTCCATTCTATGACTTCACACACCTCCATTCTATGACTTCACACACCTCCATTCTGTGCCTTCACACACCTCAATTCTGTGACTTCACACACCTGCATTATGACTTCACCCACCTCCATTCTATGACTTCACACACCTCCATTCTATGACTTCACACCTCCATTCTGTAACTTCACACACCTCCATTCTGTGACTTCACACACCTCCATTCTGTGACTTCACACACCCACAATCTGACTTCACACACCTCCATTCTATGGCTTCCCACACCTCCATACTGTGACTTCACACACCTCCATTCTATGACTTCACACACCTCCATTGTGAATTCACACACCTCCATTCTATGAGTTCACACACCTCCATTCTGACTTCTCACACCTCCATTCTATCACTTCACACACCTCCATTCTGACTTCACACCCCTCCATTCTATGACTTCACACAACTCCATTCTGACTTCACACACCTGCATTCTGTGTCTTCACACACCTCCATTCCATGACTTCACACACCACCATTCGATGAGTTCACACACCTCCATTTGTGACTCTACACACCATCTTTTTGACTTCACACACCTCCATTCTTTGACTTCACACACCTCCATTCCATGACTTCCGACACCTCCATTCTAGGAGTTCACACACCTCCATTTTATGAGTTCACACACCTCCATTTTGACTTCACACACCTCCATTCTATGACTTCACACACCTTCATTCTTACTTCAGAAACATCCATTCTATGACTTCATGCACCTCCGTTCTATGACTTCACAAATCTCCGTTCTGTGACTTCACACACCTCCATTCTGAGTTCACACACCTCCATTCTCTGACTTCACACACCTCCATTCTGTGACTTAACATACCTCCATTCTATGACTTCACAGACCTCCATTCTGTGCCTACACACTCCTTTATTCTTTGACTTCACACACCTCCATTCTGTGACTTCACACACCTCCATTGTGAGTTCACACACCTCCATTCTGTGACTTCACACACCTCCATTCTATGACTTCACAAACCTCCATTCTGACTTCACACACCTCCATTCTGACTTCACAAACATCAATTCTGTGGCTTCACGCACCTCCATTCTGTGACTTCACACACCTCCATTCTATGACTTCACACACCTCCATTCTATGACTTCTCCCACTTCCATTCTTTGACTTCACACATCTCCATTCTTTGACTTCACATACCTCCATTGTTAATTCACACACCTCCATTCAATGACTTCACACACCGCCATTCTGACTTCACACATCTCCATTCTATGACTTCACACACCTCCATTCTGTGACTTCACACACCTCCATTCTATGACTTAACACACCTTCATTCTTACTTCACAAACATCCATTCTATTACTTCACACACCTCCATTCTATGACATCACACACCTCCATTCTATGACTTCAAACACCTCCATTCTGTTACTTCACAAACCTCAATTCTGTGACTTCACACACCTACATTATGACTTCACACACCTCCATTCTATGACTTCACACACCTCCATTCTATGACTACACACACCTCCATTCTGTGACTTCACACACCTCCAATCTGACTTCACACAGCTCCATTCTATGACTTCACACACCTCCATTCTTTGACTTGACACACCTCCATTCTATGACTTCACACACCTCCATTGTGACTTCCCACACCTCCATTCTATGAATTCACACACCTCCATTCTGACTTCACACACCTCCATTCTATGACTTCACACATCTACATTCTGACTTCACACACCTAAATTCTGTGACTTCACACACCTCCATTCCATGACTTCACACACCTCCATTGTGCCTTCACGCACCTCCATTCTATGACTTCACACACCTCCATTGTGACTTCACACTCCTCCATTCTATGAGTTCACACACCTCCATTCTGACTTCACACACCTCCATTCTATGACTTCACACACCTCCATTCTGACTTCACACACCTCCATTCTATGACTTCACACATCTCCATTCTGAGTTCACACACCTCCATTCTGTGATTCACACACCTCCATTCCATGACTTCCCACACCTCCATTCGATGACTTCACACACCTCCATTCTTTGACTTCACACACCTCCATTCTATGAGTTCACACACCTCCATTTGTGACTCTACAAACCACCTTTTTGACTTCACAAACCACCATTCTGTGACTTCACACACCTCCATTGTGAGTTCACACACCTCCATTCTGTGACTTCACGCACCTCCATTCTGTGACTTCACACACCTCCATTCTGTGACTTCACACACCTCCATTCTGTGACTTCACACACCTCCATTGTGACTTCACACACCTCCATTCTATGACTTTACACACCTCAATTCTATGACTTCACACACCTCCATTCTATGACTTCACACACCTCCATTCTGTGACTTCACACATCTCTATTCAATGAGTTCACACAATTGCATTGTGACTTCACACACCTCCTTTCTATGAATTCACACATCTACATTCTGACTTCACACACCTAAATTCTGTGACTTCACACACCTCCATTCCATGACTTCACACACCTCCATTGTGACTTCACGCACCTCCATTCTATGACTTCACACACCTCCATTGTGACTTCACACTCCTCCATTCTATGAGTTCACACACCTCCATTCTGACTTCACACACCTCCATTCTATGACTTCACACACCTCCATTCTGACTTCACACACCTCCATTCTATGACTTCACACATCTCCATTCTGAGTTCACACACCTCCATTCTGTGATTCACACACCTCCATTCCATGACTTCCCACACCTCCATTCGATGACTTCACACACCTCCATTCTTTGACTTCACACACCTCCATTCTATGAGTTCACACACCTCCATTTGTGACTCTACACACCACCTTTTTGACTTCACAAACCACCATTCTGTGACTTCACACACCTCCATTCTGAGTTCACATACCACCATTCTCTGACTTCACACACCTCCATTCTGTGACTTAACACACCTCCATTCTATGACTTCACAGACCTCCATTCTGTGCCTTCACACTCCTTTATTTTTTGACTTTACACACCTCCATTCTGTGACTTCACACACCTCCATTGTGAGTTCACACACCTCCATTCTATGACTTCAAACACCTCCATTCTGTGCCTTCACACACCTCCATTCTATGACTTAACACACCTTCATTCTTACTTCACAAACATACATTCTATGACTTCACACACCTCCATTCTATGACTTCACACACCTCCATTCTATGACTTCACACACCTCCATTCTGTGCCTTCACACACCTCAATTCTGTGACTTCACACACCTGCATTATGACTTCACACACCTCCATTCTATGACTTCACACACCTCCATTCTATGACTTCACACCTCCATTCTGTAACTTCACACACCTCCATTCTGTGACTTCACACACCTCCATTCTGTGACTTCACACACCCACAATCTGACTTCACACACCTCCATTCTATGGCTTCCCACACCTCCATACTGTGACTTCACACACCTCCATTCTATGACTTCACACACCTCCATTGTGAATTCACACACCTCCATTCTATGAGTTCACACACCTCCATTCTGACTTCACACACCTCCATTCTATGACTTCACACACCTCCATTCTGACTTCACACCCCTCCATTCTATGACTTCACACAACTCCATTCTGACTTCACACACCTGCATTCTGTGACTTCACACACCTCCATTCCATGACTTCACACACCACCATTCGATGAGTTCACACACCTCCGCTTGTGACTCTACACACCATCTTTTTGACTTCACACACCTCCATTCTGTGATTTCACACACCTCCATTCTGTGACTTCACGCACATTTATGGTTTGACTTCACACACCTCCATTCTTTGACTTCACACACCTCCATTCCATGACTTCCGACACCTCCATTCTAGGAGTTCACACACCTCCATTTTATGAGTTCACACACCTCCATTTTGACTTCACACACCTCCATTCTATGACTTCACACACCTTCATTCTTACTTCAGAAACATCCATTCTATGACTTCACGCACCTCCGTTCTATGACTTCACAAATCTCCGTTCTGTGACTTCACACACCTCCATTATGAGTTCACACACCTCCATTCTCTGACTTCACACACCTCCATTCTGTGACTTAACATACCTCCATTCTATGACTTCACAGACCTCCATTCTGTGCCTACACACTCCTTTATTTTTTGACTTCACACACCTCCCTTCTGTGACTTCACACACCTCCATTGTGAGTTCACACACCTCCATTCTGTGACTTCACGCACCTCCATTCTGTGACTTCACACACCTCCATTCTGTGACTTCACACACCTCCATTCTGTGACTTCACACACCTCCATTGTGACTTCACACACCTCCATTCTATGACTTTACACACCTCAATTCTATGACTTCACACACCTCCATTCTATGACTTCACACACCTCCATTCTGTGACTTCACACATCTCTATTCTATGAGTTCACACAATTGCATTGTGACTTCACACACCTCCTTTCTATGACTACACACACCTCCATTCTGTCTTTACACACCTTCATTCTGACTTCACAAACATCAATTCTGTGACTTCACACACCTCCATTCTTTGACTTCACACACCTCCATTCTATGACTACACACACCTCCATTCTGTGACTTCACACACCTCCAATCTGACTTCACACAGCTCCATTCTATGACTTCACACACCTCCATTCTTTGATTTCACACACCTCCATTCTATGACTTCACACACCTCCATTGTGACTTCACACACCTCCATTCTATGAATTCACACACCTCCATTCTGACTTCACACACCTCCATTCTATGACTTCACACATCTACATTCTGACTTCACACACCTAAATTCTGTGACTTCACACACCTCCATTCCATGACTTCACACACCTCCATTGTGACTTCACGCACCTCCATTCTATGACTTCACACACCTCCATTGTGACTTCACACTCCTCCATTCTATGAGTTCACACACCTCCATTCTGACTTCACACACCTCCATTCTATGACTTCACGCACCTCCATTCTGACTTCACACACCTCCATTCTATGACTTCACACATCTCCATTCTGAGTTCACACACCTCCATTCTGTGATTCACACACCTCCATTCCATGACTTCCCACACCTCCATTCGATGACTTCACACACCTCCATTCTTTGACTTCACACACCTCCATTCTATGAGTTCACACACCTCCATTTGTGACTCTACACACCACCTTTTTGACTTCACAAACCACCATTCTGTGACTTCACACACCTCCATTCTGAGTTCACATACCACCATTCTCTGCCTTCACACACCTCCATTCTGTGACTTAACACACCTCCATTCTATGACTTCACAGACCTCCATTCTGTGCCTTCACACTCCTTTATTTTTTGACTTTACACACCTCCATTCTGTGACTTCACACACCTCCATTGTGAGTTCACACACCTCCATTCTGTGACTTCACGCACCTCCATTCTGTGACTTCACACACCTCCATTCTGTGACTTCACACACCTCCATTCTGTGACTTCACACACCTCCATTTTGACTTCACACACTTCCATTCTTTGACTTCACTCACCTCCATTCTGTGACTTCACACACCACCATTGCTTGACTTCACACACCTCCATTTTTGGACTTCACGCATCTCCATTCCATGACTTCACACACCTTCATTCTACTTCAGAAACGTCCATTCTATGACTTCAGACACCTCCATTCTATGACTTCACACACCTCCATTCTTTGACTTCACACACCTCCATTGTGAGTTCACACACCTCCATTCTATGACTTCACACACCTCCATTCTGTGCCTTCACACACCTCCATTCTATGGCTTAACACAACTTCATTCTTACTTCACAAACATCCATTCTATGACTTCACACACCTCCATTCTATGACTTCACACACCTCCATTCTGTGCCTTCACACACCTCAATTCTGTGACTCCACACACCTCCATTATGACTTCACACACCTCCATTCTATGACTTCACACACCTCTTTTCTATGACTTCACACCTCCATTCTGTGACTTCACACACCTCCATTCTGAGTTCACACAGGTCCATTCTGTGACTTCACACACCTCGAATCTGACTTCACACACCTCCATTCTATGGCTTCCCACACCTCCATTATGACTTCACACACCTCCATTCTATTACTTCACACACGTCCATTCTATGACTTCACACCTCCATTCTGTGCCTTCACACACCTCCATTCTATGACTTAACACACCTTCCTTCTTACTTCACAAACATCCATTCTATGACTTCACACACCTCCATTCTATGACTTCACACACCTCCATCTATGACTTCACACATCTCCATTCTGACTTCACACACCTCCATTCTATGACTTCATACATCTCCATTCTGACTTCACACACCTCCATTCTGTGATTTCACACACCTCCATTCCATGACTTCCCACACCTCCATTCGATGACTTCACACACCTCCATTCTTTGACTTCTCACACCTGCATTCTATGAGTTCACACACCTCCATTTGTGACTCTACACACCACCTTTTTGACTTCACAAACCTCCATTCTGTGACTTCACACACCTCCATTCTGAGTTCACATACCTCCATTCTCTGACTTCACACACCTCCATTCTGTGACTTAACACACCTCCATTCTATGACTTCACAGACCTCCATTCTGTGCCTTCACACTCCTTTATTTTTTGACTTCACACACCTCCATTCTGTGACGTCACACACCTCCATTGTGAGTTCACACACCTCCATTCTGTGACTTCACGCACCTCCATTCTGTGACTTCACACACCTCCATTCTGTGACTTCACACACCTCCATTCTGTGACTTCACACACCTCCATTTTGACTTCACACACTTCCATTCTTTGACTTCACATACCTCCATTCTGTGACTTCACACACCACCATTGCCTGACTTCACACACCTCCATTTTTGGACTTCACGCACCTCCATTCCATGACTTCACACATCGCAATTTTATGAGTTCACACACCTCCATTTTGACTTCACACACCTCCATTCTATGACTTCACCCACCTTCATTCTACTTCAGAAACGGCCATTCTATGACTTCACAAACCTCCATTCTGTGACTTCACACACCTCCATTCTGAGTTCACACACCTCAATTATGTGACTTCACACACCTCAATTCTGGCTTCACATAACTCCATTCTATGACTTCACACACTTCCATTCTATGACTTCACACACCTCCATTCTTTGACTTCACACACCTCCATTGTGAGTTCACACACCTCAATTCTATGACTTCACACACCTCCATTCTGTGCCTTCACACACCTCCATTCTATGACTTAACACAACTTCATTCTTACTTCACAAACATCCATTCTATGACTTCACACACCTCCATTCTATGACTTCACACACCTCCATTCTATGACTTCACACACCTCCATTCTGTGCCTTCACACACCTCAATTCTGTGACTTCACACACCTCCATTATGACTTCACACACCTCCATTCTATGACTTCACACACCTCCATTCTATGACTTCACACCTCCATTCTGTGACTTCACACACCTCCATTCTGAGTTCACACACCTCCATTCTGTGACTTCACACACCTCGAATCTGACTTCACACACCTCCATTCTATGGCTTCCCACACCTCCATTATGACTTCACTCACCTCCATTCTATTACTTCACACACCTCCATTCTATGACTTCACACCTCCATTCTGTGACTTCACACACCTCCATTCTGAGTTCACACACCTCCATTCTGTGACTTCACACACCTCCAATCTGACTTCACACACCTCCATTCTATAGCTTCCCGCACCTGAATACTGTGGCTTTTACACACCTCCATTCTATGACTTCACACACCTCCATTGTGATTTCACACACCTCCATTCTATGAGTTCACACACCTCCATTCTGACTTCACACACCTCCATTCTATGACTTCACACACCTCCATTCTGTGACTTCACACACCTCCATTGTGAGTTCACACACCTCCATTCTATGACTTGACACACCTCCATTCTGTGCCTTCACACACCTCCATTCTATGACTTAACACACCTTCCTTCTTACTTCACAAACATCCATTCTATGACTTCACACACCTCCATTCTATGACTTCACACACCTCCATTCTATGACTTCACACACCTCCATTCTGTGACTTCACACACCTCAATTCTGTGACTTCACACACCTCCATTCTGTGACTTCACACACCTCCATTCTGTGACTTCACACACCTCCATTCTGTGACTTCACACACCACCATTGTTTGACTTCACACACCTCCATTTTTGGACTTCACGCACCTCCATTCCATGACTTCACACATCTCCATTTTATGAGTTCACACACCTCCATTTTGACTTCACACACCTCCATTCTATGACTTCACACACCTTCATTCTACTTCAGAAACATCCATTCTATGACTTCACACACCTACATTCTATGACTTCACAAACCTCCATTCTGTGACTTCACATACCTCCATTCTGAGTTCACACACCTCAATTCTGGCTTCACACACCTCCATTCTATGACTTCACACACTTCCATTCTATGACTTCACACACCTCCATTCTTTGACTTCACACACCTCCATTGTGAGTTCACACACCTCCATTCTGTGACTCCACACACCTCCATTCTTTGACTTCACACATCTCCATTCTGTGACTTCACACACGTCCATTCTATGACTTCACACACCTCCATTCTATGAATTCACACATCTCCATTCTGTGACTTCACACACCGCCATTCTATGACTTCCCACACCACCATTCTGGGACTTCACACACCTCCATTCTGAGTTCACACACCTCCATTCTGTGACTTAACACACCTTCATTCTGTGACTTCAAACACCTTAATTCTATGACTTCACAAACCTCCATTCTATGACTTCACACACCTCCATTCTTTGACTTCGCACACCTCCTTTCTATGATTTCACACATCTCGATTCTATGACTTCACACACCTCCATTCTATGACTTCAAAACCTCCATTCTGACTTCACACACCTCCATTCTGACTTCACAAACATCAATTCTGTGGCTTCACGCACCTCCATTCTGTGACTTCACACACCTCCATTCTATGACTTCACACACCTCCATTCTATGACTTCTCCCACTTCCATTCTTTGACTTCACACACCTCCATTCTTTGACTTCACATACCTCCATTGTTAATTCACACACCTCCATTCAATGACTTCACACACCGCCATTCTGACTTCACACAGCTCCATTCTATGACTTCACACACCTCCATTCTGTGACTTCACACACCTCCATTCTATGACTTAACACACCTTCATTCTTACTTCACAAACATCCATTCTATGACTTCACACACCTCCATTCTATGACATCACACAACTCCATTCTATGACTTCACACACCTCCATTCTATGACTACACACACCTCCATTCTGTGACTTCACACACCTCCAATCTGATTTCACACAGCTCCATTCTATGACTTCACACACCTCCATTCTTTGACTTCACACACCTCCATTCTATGAATTCACACACCTCCATTGTGACTTCACACACCTCCATTCTATGAATTCACACACCTCCATTCTGACTTCACACACCTCCATTCTATGACTTCACACATCTACATTCTGACTTCACACACCTAAATTCTGTGACTTCACACACCTCCATTCCATGACTTCACACACCTCCATTGTGACTTCACGCACCTCCATTCTATGACTTCACACACCTCCATTGTGACTTCACACTCCTCCATTCTATGAGTTCACACACCTCCATTCTGACTTCACACACCTCCATTCTATGACTTCACACACCTCCATTCTGACTTCACACACCTCCATTCTATGACTTCACACATCTCCATTCTGAGTTCACACACCTCCATTCTGTGATTCACACACCTCCATTCCATGACTTCCCACACCTCCATTCGATGACTTCACACACCTCCATTCTTTGACTTCACACACCTCCATTCTATGAGTTCACACACCTCCATTTGTGACTCTACACACCACCTTTTTGACTTCATAAACCACCATTCTGTGACTTCACACACCTCCATTCTGAGTTCACATACCACCATTCTCTGACTTCACACACCTCCATTCTGTGACTTAACACACCTCCATTCTATGACTTCACAGACCTCCATTCTGTGCCTTCACACTCCTTTATTTTTTGACTTTACACACCTCCATTCTGTGACTTCACACACCTCCATAGTGAGTTCACACACCTCCATTCTGTGACTTCACGCACCTCCATTCTGTGACTTCACACACCTCCATTCTGTGACTTCACACACCTCCATTCTGTGACTTCACACACCTCCATTTTGACTTCACACACTTCCATTCTTTGACTTCACACACCTCCATTCTGTGACTTCACACACCACCATTGCTTGACTTCACACACCTCCATTTTTGGACTTCACGCATCTCCATTCCATGACTTCACACACCTTCATTCTACTTCAGAAACGTCCATTCTATGACTTTAGACACCTCCATTCTATGACTTCACAAACCTCCATTCTGTGACTTCACACACCTCCATTCTGAGTTCACACACCTCAATTATGTGACTTCACACACCTCAATTCTGGCTTCACATACCTCCATTTTATGACTTCACACACTTCTATTCCATGACTTCACACACCTCAATTCTTTCACTTCACACACCTCCATTCTGAGTTCACACACCTCAATTCTGTGACTTCACACACCTCAATTCTGGCTTCACACACCTCCATTCTCTGACTTCACACACCTCCATTCTGTGACTTCACACACCTCCATTCTGTGACTTCACACACCTCCATTTTGACTTCACACACTTCCATTCTTTGACTTCACACACCTCCATTCTGTGACTTCACACACCACCATTGCTTGACTTCACACACCTCCATTTTTGGACTTCACGCACCTCCATTCCATGACTTCACACACCTTCATTCTACTTCAGAAACGTCCATTCTATGACTTCACACCTCCATTCTGTGACTTCACACACCTCCATTGTGAGTTCACACACCTCCATTCTATGCCTTCACACACCTCCATTCTGTGCCTTCACACACCTCCATTCTATGACTTAACACACCTTCCTTCTTACTTCACAAACATCCATTCTATGACTTCACACACCTCCATTCTATGACTTCACACACCTCCATTCTTTGACTTCACACACCTCCATTCTGTGACTTCACACACCTCAATTCTGTGACTTCACACACCTCCATTCTGTGACTTCACACACCTCCATTCTGTGACTTCACACACCTCCATTCTGTGACTTCACACACCACCATTGTTTGACTTCACACACCTCCATTTTTGGACTTCACGCACCTCCATTCCATGACTTCACACATCTCCATTTTATGAGTTCACACACCTCCATTTTGACTTCACACACCTCCATTCTATGACTTCACACACCTTCATTCTACTTCAGAAACATCCATTCTATGACTTCACACACCTACATTCTATGACTTCACAAACCTCCATTCTGTGACTTCACACACCTCCATTCTGAGTTCACACACCTCAATTCTGGCTTCACACACCTCCATTCTATGACTTCACACACTTCCATTCTATGACTTCACACACCTCCATTCTTTGACTTCACACACCTACATTGTGAGTTCACACACCTCCATTCTGTGACTCCACACACCTCCATTCTTTGACTTCACACATCTCCATTCTGTGACTTCACACACGTCCATTCTATGACTTCACACACCTCCATTCTATGAATTCACACATCTCCATTCTGTGACTTCCCACACCGCCATTCTATGACTTCCCACACCACCATTCTGGGACTTCACACACCTCCATTCTGAGTTCACACACCTCCATTCTGTGACTTAACACACCTTCATTCTGTGACTTCACAAACCTTAATTCTATGACTTCACAAACCTCCATTCTATGACTTCACACACCTCCATTCTTTGACTTCGCACACCTCCTTTCTATGATTTCACACACCTCGATTCTATGACTTCACACACCTCCATTCTATGACTTCACACACCTCCATTCTGACTTCACACACCTCCATTCTGACTTCACAAACATCAATTCTGTGGCTTCACGCACCTCCATTCTGTGACTTCACACACCTCCATTCTATGACTTCACACGCCTCCATTCTATGACTTCACATACCTCCATTGTTATTTCACACACCTCCATTCAATGACTTCACACACCGCCATTCTGACTTCACACAGCTCCATTCTATGACTTCACACACCTCCATTCTGTGACTTCACACACCTCCATTCTATGACTTAACACACCTTCATTCTTACTTCACAAACATCCATTCTATGACTTCACACACCTCCATTCTATGACATCACACACCTCCATTCTATACCTTCAAACACCTCCATTTTGTTACTTCACACACCTCAATTCTGTGACTTCACACACCTAAATTATGACTTCACACACCTCCATTCTATGACTTCACACACCTCCATTCTATGACTACACACACTTCCATTCTGTGACTTCACACACCTCCAATCTGATTTCACACAGCTCCATTCTATGACTTCACACACCTCCATTCTTTGACTTCACACACCTCCATTCTATGAATTCACACACCTCCATTGTGACTTCACACACCTCCATTCTATGAATTCACACACCTCCATTCTGACTTCACACACCTCCATTCTATGACTTCACACATCTACATTCTGACTTCACACACCTAAATTCTGTGACTTCACACACCTCCATTCCATGACTTCACACACCTCCATTGTGACTTCACGCACCTCCATTCTATGACTTCACACACCTCCATTGTGACTTCACACTCCTCCATTCTATGAGTTCACACACCTCCATTCTGACTTCACACACCTCCATTCTATGACTTCACACACCTCCATTCTGACTTCACACACCTCCATTCTATGACTTCACACATCTCCATTCTGAGTTCACACACCTCCATTCTGTGATTCACACACCTCCATTCCATGACTTCCCACACCTCCATTCGATGACTTCACACACCTCCATTCTTTGACTTCACACACCTCCATTCTATGAGTTCACACACCTCCTTTTGTGACTCTACACACCACGTTTTTGACTTCACAAACCACCATTCTGTGACTTCACACACCTCCATTCTGAGTTCACATACCTCCATTCTCTGACTTCACACACCTCCATTCTGTGACTTAACACACCTCCATTCTATGACTTCACAGACCTCCATTCTGTGCCTTCACACTCCTTTATTTTTTGACTTTACACACCTCCATTCTGTGACTTCACACACCTCCATTGTGAGTTCACACACCTCCATTCTGTGACTTCACGCACCTCCATTCTGTGACTTCACACACCTCCATTCTGTGACTTCACACACCTCCATTCTGTGACTTCACACACCTCCATTTTGACTTCACACACTTCCATTCTTTGACTTCACACACCTCCATTCTGTGACTTCACAAACCACCATTGCTTGACTTCACACACCTCCATTTTTGGACTTCACGCACCTCCATTCCATGACTTCACACACCTTCATTCTACTTCAGAAACGTCCATTCTATGACTTCACACACCTCCATTCTATGACTTCACAAACCTCCATTCTGTGACTTCAGACACCTCCATTCTGAGTTCACACACCTCAATTATGTGACTTCACACACCTCAATTCTGGCTTCACATACCTCCATTTTATGACTTCACACACTTCCATTCTATGACTTCACACACCTCAATTCTTTCACTTCACACACCTCCATTGTGAGTTCACACACCTCCATTCTATGACTTCAAACACCTCCATTCTGTGCCTTCACACACCTCCATTCTATGACTTAACACACCTTCATTCTTACTTCACAAACATACATTCTATGACTTCACACACCTCCATTCTATGACTTCACACACCTCCATTCTATGACTTCACACACCTCCATTCTGTGCCTTCACACACCTCAATTCTGTGACTTCACACACCTGCATTATGACTTCACCCACCTCCATTCTATGACTTCACACAGCTCCATTCTATGACTTCACACCTCCATTCTGTAACTTCACACACCTCCATTCTGTGACTTCACACACCTCCATTCTGTGACTTCACACACCCACAATCTGACTTCACACACCTCCATTCTATGGCTTCCCACACCTCCATACTGTGACTTCACACACCTCCATTCTATGACTTCACACACCTCCATTGTGAATTCACACACCTCCATTCTATGAGTTCACACACCTCCATTCTGACTTCACACACCTCCATTCTATCACTTCACACACCTCCATTCTGACTTCACACCCCTCCATTCTATGACTTCACACAACTCCATTCTGACTTCACACACCTGCATTCTGTGACTTCACACACCTCCATTCCATGACTTCACACACCACCATTCGATGAGTTCACACACCTCCATTTGTGACTCTACACACCATCTTTTTGACTTCACACACCTCCATTCTTTGACTTCACACACCTCCATTCCATGACTTCCGACACCTCCATTCTAGGAGTTCACACACCTCCATTTTATGAGTTCACACACCTCCATTTTGACTTCACACACCTCCATTCTATGACTTCACACACCTTCATTCTTACTTCAGAAACATCCATTCAACGACTTCACGCACCTCCGTTCTATGACTTCACAAATCTCCGTTCTGTGAATTCACACACCTCCATTCTGAGTTCACACACCTCCATTCTCTGACTTCACACACCTCCATTCTGTGACTTAACATACCTCCATTCTCTGACTTCACAGACCTCCATTCTGTGCCTACACACTCCTTTATTCTTTGACTTCACACACCTCCATTCTGTGACTTCACACACCTCCATTGTGAGTTCACACACCTCCATTCTGTGACTTCACACACCTCCATTCTATGACTTCACAAACCTCCATTCTGACTTCACACACCTCCATTCTGACTTCACAAACATCAATTCTGTGGCTTCACGCACCTCCATTCTGTGACTTCACACACCTCCATTCTATGACTTCACACACCTCCATTCTATGACTTCTCCCACTTCCATTCTTTGACTTCACACATCTCCATTCTTTGACTTCACATACCTCCATTGTTAATTCACACACCTCCATTCAATGACTTCACACACCGCCATTCTGACTTCACACATCTCCATTCTATGACTTCACACACCTCCATTCTGTGACTTCACACACCTCCATTCTATGACTTAACACACCTTCATTCTTACTTCACAAACATCCATTCTATGACTTCACACACCTCCATTCTATGACATCACACACCTCCATTCTATGACTTCAAACACCTCCATTCTGTTACTTCACAAACCTCAATTCTGTGACTTCACACACCTACATTATGACTTCACACACCTCCATTCTATGACTTCACACACCTCCATTCTATGACTACACACACCTCCATTCTGTGACTTCACACACCTCCAATCTGACTTCACACAGCTCCATTCTATGACTTCACACACCTCCATTCTTTGACTTGACACACCTCCATTCTATGACTTCACACATCTACATTCTGACTTCACACACCTAAATTCTGTGACTTCACACACCTCCATTCCATGACTTCACACACCTCCATTGTGACTTCACGCACCTCCATTCTATGACTTCACACACCTCCATTGTGACTTCACACTCCTCCATTCTATGAGTTCACACACCTCCATTCTGACTTCACACACCTCCATTCTATGACTTCACACACCTCCATTCTGACTTCACACACCTCCATTCTATGACTTCACACATCTCCATTCTGAGTTCACACACCTCCAATCTGTGATTCACACACCTCCATTCCATGACTTCCCACACCTCCATTCGATGACTTCACACACCTCCATTCTTTGACTTCACACACCTCCATTCTATGAGTTCACACACCTCCATTTGTGACTCTACAAACCACCTTTTTGACTTCACAAACCACCATTCTGTGACTTCACACACCTCCATTGTGAGTTCACACACCTCCATTCTGTGACTTCACGCACCTCCATTCTGTGACTTCACACACCTCCATTCTGTGACTTCACACACCTCCATTCTGTGACTTCACACACCTCCATTGTGACTTCACACACCTCCATTCTATGACTTTACACACCTCAATTCTATGACTTCACACACCTCCATTCTATGACTTCACACACCTCCATTCTGTGACTTCACACATCTCTATTCTATGAGTTCACACAATTGCATTGTGACTTCACACACCTCCTTTCTATGACTACACACACCTCCATTCTGTCTTCACACACCTTCATTCTGACTTCACAAACATCAATTCTGTGACTTCACACACCTCCATTCTTTGACTTCACACACCTCCCTTCTATGACTACACACACCTCCATTCTGTGACTTCACACACCTCCAATCTGACTTCACACAGCTCCATTCTATGACTTCACACACCTCCATTCTTTGACTTCACACACCTCCATTCTATGACTTCACACACCTCCATTGTGACTTCACACACCTCCATTCTATGAATTCACACATCTACATTCTGACTTCACACACCTAAATTCTGTGACTTCACACACCTCCATTCCATGACTTCACACACCTCCATTGTGACTTCACGCACCTCCATTCTATGACTTCACACACCTCCATTGTGACTTCACACTCCTCCATTCTATGAGTTCACACACCTCCATTCTGACTTCACACACCTCCATTCTATGACTTCACACACCTCCATTCTGACTTCACACACCTCCATTCTATGACTTCACACATCTCCATTCTGAGTTCACACACCTCCATTCTGTGATTCACACACCTCCATTCCATGACTTCCCACACCTCCATTCGATGACTTCACACACCTCCATTCTTTGACTTCACACACCTCCATTCTATGAGTTCACACACTTCCATTTGTGACTCTACACACCACCTTTTTGACTTCACAAACCACCATTCTGTGACTTCACACACCTCCATTCTGAGTTCACATACCACCATTCTCTGACTTCACACACCTCCATTCTGTGACTTAACACACCTCCATTCTATGACTTCACAGACCTCCATTCTGTGCCTTCACACTCCTTTATTTTTTGACTTTACACACCTCCATTCTGTGACTTCACACACCTCCATTGTGAGTTCACACACCTCCATTCTGTGACTTCACGCACCTCCATTCTGTGACTTCACACACCTCCATTCTGTGACTTCACACACCTCCATTCTGTGACTTCACACACCTCCATTTTGACTTCACACGCTTCCATTCTTTGACTTCACACACCTCCATTCTGTGACTTCACACACCACCATTGCTTGACTTCACACACCTCCATTTTTGGACTTCACGCACCTCCATTCCATGACTTCACACACCTTCATTCTACTTCAGAAACGTCCATTCTATGACTTCACACACCTCCATTCTATGACTTCAGAAACCTCCATTCTGTGACTTCAGACACCTCCATTCTGAGTTCACACACCTCAATTATGTGACTTCACACACCTCAATTCTGGCTTCACATACCTCCATTTTATGACTTCACACACTTCCATTCCATGACTTCACACACCTCAATTCTTTCACTTCACACACCTCCATTGTGAGTTCACACACCTCCATTCTATGACTTCAAACACCTCCATTCTGTGCCTTCACACACCTCCATTCTATGACTTAACACACCTTCATTCTTACTTCACAAACATACATTCTATGACTTCACACACCTCCATTCTATGACTTCACACACCTCCATTCTATGACTTCACACACCTCCATTCTGTGCCTTCACACACCTCAATTCTGTGACTTCACACACCTGCATTATGACTTCAAACACCTCCATTCTGTGCCTTCACACACCTCCATTCTGTAACTTCACACACCTCCATTCTGTGACTTCACACACCTCCATTCTGTGACTTCACACACCCACAATCTGACTTCGCACACCTCCATTCTATGGCTTCCCACACCTCCATACTGTGACTTCACACACCTCCATTCTATGACTTCACACACCTCCATTGTGAATTCACACACCTCCATTCTATGAGTTCACACACCTCCATTCTGACTTCACACACCTCCATTCTATGACTTCACACACCTCCATTCTGACTTCACACCCCTCCATTCTATGACTTCACACAACTCCATTCTGACTTCACACACCTGCATTCTGTGACTTCACACACCTCCATTCCATGACTTCACACACCACCATTCGATGAGTTCACACACCTCCATTTGTGACTCTACACACCATCTTTTTGACTTCACACACCTCCATTCTGTGATTTCACACACCTCCATTCTGTGACTTCACGCACATTTATGGTTTGACTTCACACACCTCCATTCTTTGACTTCACACACCTCCATTCCATGACTTCCGACACCTCCATTCTAGGAGTTCACACACCTCCATTTTATGAGTTCACACACCTCCATTTTGACTTCACACACCTCCATTCTATGACTTCACACACCTTCATTCTTACTTCAGAAACATCCATTCTATGACTTCACGCACCTCCGTTCTATGACTTCACAAATCTCCGTTCTGTGACTTCACACACCTCCATTCTGAGTTCACACACCTCCATTCTCTGACTTCACACACCTCCATTCTGTGACTTAACACACCTCCATTCTATGACTTCACAGACCTCCATTCTGTGCCTACACACTCCTTTATTTTTTGACTTCACACACCTCCATTCTGTGACTTCACACACCTCCATTGTGAGTTCACACACCTCCATTCTGTGACTTCACGCACCTCCATTCTGTGACTTCACACACCTCCATTCTGTGACTTCACACACCTCCATTCTGTGACTTCACACACCTCCATTGTGACTTCACACACCTCCATTCTATGACTTTACACACCTCAATTCTATGACTTCACACACCTCCATTCTATGACTTCACACACCTCCATTCTGTGACTTTACACATCTCTATTCTATGAGTTCACACAATTGCATTGTGACTTCACACACCTCCTTTCTATGACTACACACACCTCCATTCTGTCTTCACACACCTTCATTCTGACTTCACAAACATCAATTCTGTGACTTCACACACCTCCATTCTTTGACTTCACACACCTCCATTCTATGACTACACACACCTCCATTCTGTGACTTCACACACCTCCAATCTGACTTCACACAGCTCCATTCTATGACTTCACACACCTCCATTCTTTGATTTCACACACCTCCATTCTATGACTTCACACACCTCCATTGTGACTTCACACACCTCCATTCTATGAATTCACACACCTCCATTCTGACTTCACACACCTCCATTCTATGACTTCACACATCTACATTCTGACTTCACACACCTAAATTCTGTGACTTCACACACCTCCATTCCATGACTTCACACACCTCCATTGTGACTTCACGCACCTCCATTCTATGACTTCACACACCTCCATTGTGACTTCACACTCCTCCATTCTATGAGTTCACACACCTCCATTCTGACTTCACACACCTTCATTCTATGACTTCACACACCTCCATTCTGACTTCACACACCTCCATTCTATGACTTCACACATCTCCATTCTGAGTTCACACACCTCCATTCTGTGATTCACACACCTCCATTCCATGACTTCCCACACCTCCATTCGATGACTTCACACACCTCCATTCTTTGACTTCACACACCTCCATTCTATGAGTTCACACACCTCCATTTGTGACTCTACACACCACCTTTTTGACTTCACAAACCACCATTCTGTGACTTCACACACCTCCATTCTGAGTTCACATACCACCATTCTCTGACTTCACACACCTCCATTCTGTGACTTAACACACCTCCATTCTATGACTTCACAGACCTCCATTCTGTGCCTTCACACTCCTTTATTTTTTGACTTTACACACCTCCATTCTGTGACTTCACACACCTCCATTGTGAGTTCACACACCTCCATTCTGTGACTTCACGCACCTCCATTCTGTGACTTCACACACCTCCATTCTGTGACTTCACACACCTCCATTCTGTGACTTCACACACCTCCATTTTGACTTCACACACTTCCATTCTTTGACTTCACACACCTCCATTCTGTGACTTCACACACCACCATTGCTTGACTTCACACACCTCCATTTTTGGACTTCACGCATATCCATTCCATGACTTCACACACCTTCATTCTACTTCAGAAACGTCCATTCTATGACTTCAGACACCTCCATTCTATGACTTCACAAACCTCCATTCTGTGACTTCACACACCTCCATTCTGAGTTCACACACCTCAATTATGTGACTTCACACACCTCAATTCTGGCTTTACATACCTCCATTTTATGACTTCACACACTTCTATTCCATGACTTCACACACCTCAATTCTTTCACTTCACACACCTCCATTGTGAGTTCACACACCTCCATTCTATGACTTCAAACACCTCCATTCTGTGCCTTCACACACCTCCATTCTATGACTTAACACACCTTCATTCTTACTTCACAAACATACATTCTATGACTTCACACACCTCCATTGTATGACTTCACACACCTCCATTCTATGACTTCACACACCTCCATTCTGTGCCTTCACACACCTCAATTCTGTGACTTCACACACCTGCATTATGACTTCACACACCTCCATTCTATGACTTCACACACCTCCATTCTATGACTTCACACACCTCCATTGTGAATTCACACACCTCCATTCTATGAGTTCACACACCTCCATTCTGACTTCACACACCTCCATTCTATGACTTCACACACCTCCATTCTGACTTCACACCCCTCCATTCTATGACTTCACACAACTCCATTCTGACTTCACACACCTGCATTCTGTGACTTCACACACCTCCATTCCATGACTTCACACACCACCATTCGATGAGTTCACACACCTCCATTTGTGACTCTACACACCATCTTTTTGACTTCACACACCTCCATTCTGTGATTTGACACACCTCCATTCTGTGACTTCACGCACATTTATGGTTTGACTTCACACACCTCCATTCTTTGACTTCACACACCTCCATTCCATGACTTCCGACACCTCCATTCTATGAGTTCACACACCTCCATTTTATGAGTTCACACACCTCCATTTTGACTTCACACACCTCCATTCTATGACTTCACACACCTTCATTCTTACTTCAGAAATATCCATTCTATGACTTCACGCACCTCCGTTCTATGACTTCACAAATCTCCGTTCTGTGACTTCACACACCTCCATTCTGACTTCACACACCTCCATTCTCTGACTTCACACACCTCCATTCTGTGACTTAACATACCTCCATTCTATGACTTCACAGACCTCCATTCTGTGCCTACACACTCCTTTATTTTTTGACTTCACACACCTCCATTCTGTGACTTCACACACCTCCATTGTGAGTTCACACACCTCCATTCTGTGACTTCACGCACCTCCATTCTGTGACTTCACACACCTCCATTCTGTGACTTCACACACCTCCATTCTGTGACTTCACACACCTCCATTGTGACTTCACACACCTCCATTCTATGACTTTACACACCTCAATTCTATGACTTCACACACCTCCATTCTATGACTTCACACACCTCCATTCTGTGACTTCACACATCTCTATTCTATGAGTTCACACAATTGCATTGTGACTTCACACACCTCCTTTCTATGACTACACACACCTCCATTCTGTCTTCACACACCTTCATTCTGACTTCACAAACATCAATTCTGTGACTTCACACACCTCCATTCTTTGACTTCACACACCTCCATTGTGAGTTCTCACACCTCCATTCTGTGACTTCAGACACCTCCATTCTGTGACTTCACATATCTCCATTCTGTGACTTCACACACCTCCAATCTATGACTTCACACACCTCCATTCTGGGACTTCACACACCTCCATTCTGAGTTCACACACCTCCATTCTGTGACTTAACACACCTTCATTCTGTGACTTCACACACCTTCATTCTATGACTTCAAACACCTCCATTCTGTTACTTCACACACCTCAATTCTGTGACTTCACACACCTACATTATGACTTCACACACCTCCATTCTATGACTTCACACACCTCCATTCTATGACTTCACACACCTCCATTCTGTGACTTCACACACCTCCATTCTGAGTTCACACACCTCCATTGTGTGACTTCACACACCTCCAATCTGACTTCACACAGCTCCATTCTATGACTTCACACACCTCCATTGTGACTTCACACACCTCCATTCTATGAGTTCACACACCTCCATTCTGACATCACACACATCCATTCTATGACTTCACACATCTACATTCTGAATTCACACACCTCCATTCTGTGACTTCGCGCACCTCCATTCTGTGACTTCACACACCTCCATTCTGTGACTTCACACACCTCCATTCTGTGACTTCACACACCTCCATTCTGTGATTTCACACACCTCCATTCTGTGAATTCACACACCTCCATTTTGACTTCACACACTTCCATTCTTTGACTTCACACACCTCCATTCTGTGACTTCACACACCACCATTGTTTGACTTCACACACCTCCATTTTTGGACTTCACGCACCTCCATTCCATGACTTCACACATCTCCATTTTATGAGTTCACACACCTCAAATTTGACTTCACACACCTCCATTCTATGACTTCACAGACCGTCATTCTACTTCAGAAACATCCATTCGATGACTTCACAGACCTCCATTCTATGACTTCACAAACCTCCATTCTGTGACTTCACACACCTCCATTCTGAGTTCACACACCTCAATTATGTGACTTCACAACCATCAATTCTGGCTTCACATACCTCCATTCTATGACTTCACACACTTCCATTCTTTGACTTCACACACCTCCCTTCTTTGACTTCACACACCTCCATTGTGAGTTCACACACCTCCATTGTATGGCTTCACAGACCTCCATTCTGTGCCTTCACACACCTCCATTTTATGACTTAACACACCTTCATTCTTACTTCACAAACATCCATTCTATGACTTCACACACCTCCATTCTATGACTTCACACACCTCCATTCTATTACTTCACAGACCTCCATTCTCTGCCTTCACACACCTCCATTCTATGACTTAACACACCTTCATTCTTACTTCACACACGTCCATTCTGTGACTAAACACACCTCCATTTGTGACTTCACACACCTCAATTCTGTGACTTCACACACCTCCACTCTGTGACTTCACACACCTCCTTTCTGTGACTTCACACACCTACAATCTGACTTCACACACCTCCATTCTGTGGCTTCCCACACCTCCATACTGTGACTTCACACACCTCCATTCTATGACTTCACACGCCTCCATTCTATGACTTCACACACCTCCATTCTATGACTTCACACACCTCCATTCTGACTTCACACACCTCCATTCTATGACTTCACACACCTCCATTCTGACTTCACACCCCTCCATTCTATGACTTCACACAACTCCATTCTGACTTCACACACCTGCATTCTGTGACTTCACACACCTCCATTCCATGACTTCACACACCACCATTCGATGACTTCACACACCTCCATTCTTTGACTTCACACACCTCCATTCTATGAGTTCACACTCCTCCATTTTTGACTCTACACACCATCTTTTTGACTTCACACACCTCCATTCTGTGATTTCACACACCTCCATTCTGTGACTTCACACACATTTATGGTTTGACTTCACAAACCTCCATTCTTTGACTTCACACACCTCCATTCCATGACTTCCCACACCTCAATTGTATGAGTTCACACACCTCCATTCTATGAGTTCACACACCTCCATTTTGACTTCACACACCTCCATTCTATGACTTCACACACCTTCATTCTTACTTCAGAAACATCCATTCTATGACTTCACGCACCTCCGTTCTATGACTTCACAAATCTCCGTTCTGTGACTTCACACACCTCCATTCTGTGACTTAACACACCTCCATTCTACGACTTCACAGACCTCCATTCTGTGCCTTCACACTCCTTTATTGTTTGACTTGACACACCTCCATTCTGTGACCTCACGCACCTCCATTCTGTTACTTCACACACCTCCATTCTATGACTTCACGCACCTCCGTTCTATGACTTCCCAAATCTCCGTTCTGTGACTTCACACACCTCCATTCTGAGTTCACACATCTCCATTCTCTGAGTTCACACACCTCCATTCTGTGACTTAACACACCTCCATTCTATGATTTCACAGTCCTCCATTCTGTGCCTTCACACTCCTTTATTGTTTGACTTCACACACCTCAATTCTGTGACTTCACGCACCTCCATTCTGTGACATCACACACCTCCATTCTGTGACTTCACGCACCTCCATTCTGTGACTTCACACACCTCCATTCTATGACTTCACACACCTCCATTCTATGACTTTACACACCTCAATTCTATGACTTCACACACTTCCATCCTATGACTTCACACATCTCCATTCTGTGACTTCACACATCTCTATTCTATGAGTTCACACAATTGCATTGTTACTTCACACACCTTCATTCTGACTTCACAAACATCAATTCTGTGACTTCACACACCTCCATTCTTTGACTTCACACACCTCCATTGTGAGTTCACAGAGCTGCATTCTGAATTCACAAACATCAATTCGGTGACTTCACACACCTCCATATTATGATTTCACACGCCTCCATTATATGACTTCACACACCTGCATTCTATGACTTCACAAACCTCCATTCTGACTTCACACACCTCCATTCGGAGTTCAAAAACATCAATTCTGTGACTTCACACACCTCCATTCTATGACTTCACACACCTCCATTCTTTGACTTCACACACCTCCATTGTGAGTTCACACACCTCCATTCTGTGACTTCACACACCTCCATTCTGTGACTTCACACATCTCCATTCTGTGACTTCACACACCTCCAATCTATGACTTCACACACCTCCATTCTGGGACTTCACACACCTCCATTCTGAGTTCACACACCTCCATTCTGTGACTTAACACACCTTCATTCCGTGACTTCACACACCTTCATTCTATGACTTCAAACACCTCCATTCTGTTACTTCACAAACCTCAATTCTGTGACTTCACAGAAATGCATTATGACTTCACACACCTCCATTCTATGACTTCACACACCTCCATTCTATGACTACACACACCTCCATTCTGTGACTTCACACACCTCCAATCTGAGTTCACACACCTCCATTCTGTGACTTCACACACCTCCAATCTGACTTCACACAGCTCCATTCTATGACTTCACACACCTCCATTGTGACTTCACACACCTCCATTCTATGAGTTCACACACCTCCATTCTGACTTCACACACATTCATTCTATGACTTCACACATCTACATTCTGACTTCGCACACCTCCATTTTGTGACTTCGCGCACCTCCATTCTGTGACTTCACACACCTCCATTCTGTGACTTCACACACCTCCATTTTGTGACTTCACACACCTCCATTCTGTGATTTCACACACCTCCATTCTGTGACTTCACACACCTCCATTTTGACTTCACACACTTCCATTCTTTGACTTCACACACCTCCATTCTGTGACTTCACACACCACCATTGTTTGACTTCACACACCTCCATTTTTGGACTTCACGCACCTCCATTCCATGACTTCACACATCTCCATTTTATGAGTTCACACACCTCAATTTTGACTTCACACACCTCCATTCTATGACTTCACAGACCTTCATTCTACTTCAGAAACATCCATTCGATGAAATCACAGACCTCCATTCTATGACTTCACAAACCTCCATTCTGTGACTTCACACACCTCCATTCTGAGTTCACACACCTCAATTATGTGACTTCACAAACCTCAATTCTGGCTTCACATATATCCATTCTATGACTTCACACACTTCCATTCTTTGACTTCACACACCTCCATTCTTTGACTTCACACACCTCCATTGTGAGTTCACACACCTCCATTGTATGACTTCACAGACCTCCATTCTGTGCCTTCACACACCTCCATTCTATGACTTAACACACCTCCATTCTTACTTCACAAACATCCATTCTATGACTTCACACACCTCCATTCTATGACTTCACACACCTCCATTCTGTGACTTCACACACCTCCATTCTGTGACTTCACACACCTCCATTCTGTGACTTCACATACCTCCATTTTGTGACTTCACACACCTCCATTCTGTGACTTCACACACCACCATTGTTTGACTTCACACACCTCCATTCTATGAATTCACACACCTCCATTCTGACTTCACACACCTCCATTCTATGACTTCACACATCTACATTCTGACTTCACACACCTCCATTCTGTGACTTCACACACCTCCATTCCATGACTTCACACACTTCCATTCTTTGACTTCACACACCTCCTTTCTGTTACTTCACACACCACCATTTTTGACTTCACACACCTCCATTTTTTGACTTCATGCACCTCCATTCCATGGCTTCACACATATTCATTTTATGAGTTCCCACACCTCCATTTTGACTTCACACACCTCCATTCTATGACTTCACACACCTTCATTCTACTTCAGAAACATCCATTCTCCACCTCCATTCACACACCTCCATTGTGAGTTCACACACCTCCAATCTGTTACTTCACGCACCTCCATTCTGTGACTTCACACACCTCCATTCTATGACTTCACAAACCTCCATTCTATGACTTCACACACCTCCATTCTGAGTCCACACATCTCAATTATGTGACTTCACACACCTCAATTCTGGCTTCACATACCTCCATTCTATGACTTCACACACTTCCATTCTTTGACTTCGCACCCCTCCATTCTTTGACTTCACACACCTCCATTGTGAGTTCACACACCTCCATTCTATGACTTCACACACCTCCATTCTGTGCCTTCACACACCTCCATTCTATGACTTAACACACCTTCATTCTTACTTCACAAACATCCATTCTATGACTTCACACACCTCCATTCTATGACTTCACACACCTCTATTCTATGACTTCACACACCTCCATTCTGTGACTAAACACACCTCCATTCTGTGACTTCACACACCTCCATTCTGTGACTTCACACACCTCCATTCTGTGACTTCACACACCACCATTGTTTGACTTCACACACCTCCATTTTTGGACTTCACGCACCTCCATTATATGACTTCACACATCTCCATTTTATGAGTTCACACACCTCCATTTTGACTTCACACACCTCCATTCTATGACTTCACACACCTTCACTCTACTTCAGAAACATCTATTCTTTGACTTCACACACTTCCATTCTATGACTTCACACACCTCCATTCTGTGACTTCACACACCTCCATTCTGTGACTTCACACACCTACATTCTTTGACTTCACACATCTCCATTCTGTGACTTCACACACCTCCATTCTATGACTTCACACACCTCTATTCTATGAATTCTCATATCTCCATTCTGTGACTTCACACTCCTCTATTCTATGACTTCCAACACCTCCATTCTGGGACTTCACACACTTCCATTCTGAGTTCACACACCTCAATTCTGTGACTTCGCACACCTAAATTATGACTTCGCACACCTCCATTCTATGACTTCACACAACTCCATTCTATGACTTCACACACCTCCATTCTGTGACTTCACACACCTCCAATCTGACTTCACACAGCTCCATTCTATGACTTCACACACCTCCATTCTTTGACTTCACACACCTCCATTCTATGACTTCACACACCTCCATTGTGACTTCACAAACCTCCATTCTATGAATTCCCACAACTCCATTCTGACCTCACACACCTCCATTCTAGGACTTCACACATCTACATTCTGACTTCACACACCTCCATTCTGTGACTTCACACACATCCATTCCATGACTTCACACACCTCCATTGTGACTTCACACACCTCCATTGTGACTTCACACACCTCCATTCTATGACTTCACACACCTCCATTGTGACTTGACACTCCTCCATTCTATGAGTTCACACACCTCCATTCTGACTTCACACACCTCCATTCTATGACTTCACACAGCTCCATTCTGACTTCACACACCTCCATTCTATGACTTCACACATCTCCATTCTGACTTCACACACCTCCATTCTGTGATTTCACACACCTCAATTCCATGACTTCCCACACCTCCATTCGATGACTAACACACCTCCAGTCTTTGACTTCACACACCTCCATTCTATGAGTTCACACACCTCCATTTGTGACTCTACACCACCTTTTTGACTTCACATACCTCCATTCTGTGACTTCACACACCTCCATTCTGTGACTTAACACACCTCCATTCTATGACTTCACAGACCTCCATTCTGTGCCTTCACACTCCTTTATTGTTTGACTTCACACACCTCCATTCTGTGACTTCACACACCTCCATTTTGAGTTCACACACCTCCATTCTGTGACTTCACGCACCTCCATTCTGTGACTTCACACACCTCCATTCTGTGACTTCACACACCTCCATTCTGTGACTTCACACACTTCCATTTTGACTTCACACACTTCCATTTTTGACTTCACACACCTCCATTCTGTGACTTCACACACCACCATTGTTTGACTTCACAAACCTCCATTTTTGGACTTCACGCACCTCCATTCCATGACTTCACACATCTCCATTTTATGAGTTCACACACCTCCATTTTGACTTCACACACCTCCATTCTATGACTTCACACACCTTCATTCTACTTCAGAAACTTCCATTCTATGACTTCACACAATTCCATTCTATGACTTCACAAACCTCCATTCTGTGACTTCACACAACTCCATTCAGAGTTCACACACCTCAATTATGTGACTTCACACACCTCAATTCTGGCTTCACATACCTCCATTCTATGACTTCACACACTTCCATTCTATGACTTCACACACCTCCATTGTGAGTTCACACACCTCCATTCTATGACTTCACACACCTCCATTCTGTGCCTTCACACACCTCCATTCTATGACTTAACACACCTCCATTCTTACTTCACAAACATCCATTCTATGACTTCACACACCTCCATTCTATGACTTCACACACCTCCATTCTATGACTTCACACACCTCCATTCTGTGCCTTCACACACCTCAATTCTGTGACTTCACACACCTCCATTATGACTTCACACACCTCCATTCTATGACTTCACACACCTCCATTCTATGACTTCACACACCTACATTCTGTGACTTCACACACCTACATTCTGTGACTTCACACACCTCCAATCTGACTTCACACACCTCTATTCTATGGCTTCCCACACCTCCATACTGTGACTTCACACACCTCCATTCTATGACTTCACACACCTCCATTGTGAATTAACACACCTCCATTCTATGAGTTCACACACCTCCATTCTGACTTCACACACCTCCATTCTATGACTTCACACACCTCCATTCAGACTTCACACCCCTCCATTCTATGACTTCACACAACTCCATTCTGACTTCACACACCTGCATTCTGTAACTTCACACATCTCCATTCCATGACTTCACACACCTCTATTCGATGACTTCACACACCTCCATTCTTTGACTTCACACACCTCCATTCTATGAGTTCACACACCTCCATTTGTGACTCTACACACCATCTTTTTGACTTCACACACCTCCATTCTGTGATTTCACACACCTCCATTCTGTGACTTCACACACATTTATGGTTTGACTTCACACACCTCCATTTTTGACTTCACACACCTCCATTCCATGACTTCCCACACCTCCATTCTAGGAGTTCACACACCTCCATTCTATGAGTTCACACACCTCCATTTTGACTTCACACACCTCCATTCTATGACTTCACACACCTTCATTCTTACTTCAGAAACATCCATTCTATGACTTCACGCACCTCTGTTCTATGACTTCACAAATCTCCGTTCTATGACTTCACACACCTCCATCCTGAGTTCACACACCTCCATTCTCTGACTTCACAAACCTCCATTCTGTGACTTAGCACACCTCCATTCTATGACTTCACAGACCTCCATTCTGTGCCTTCACACTCCTTTATTGTTTGACTTCACACACCTCCATTCTGTGACTTCACACACCTCCATTGTGAGTTCACACACCTCCATTCTCTGGCTTCACGCACCTCCATTCTATGACTTCACACACCTCCATTCTGTGACGTCACACACCTCCATTCTGTGACTTCACACACCTCCATTCTGTGACTTCACACACCTCCATTCTGTGACTTCATACATCACTATTCTATGAGTTCACACAATTGCGTTGTGACTTCACACACCTCCTTTTTATGACTTCACACACCTCCATTCTAACTTCACACACCTTCATTCTGACTTCAGAAACATCAATGCTGTGACTTCACACACCTCCATTCTTTGACTTCACACACGTCCATTGTGAGTTCACACACCTGCATTCTGAATTCACAAACATCAATTCGGTGACTTCACACACCTCCATTCTATGATTTCACACGCCTCCATTCTAGGACTTCACACACCTCCATTCTATGACTTCACAAACCTCCATTCTGACTTCACACACCTCCATTCTGAGTTCACAAACATCAATTCTGTGACTTCACACACCTCCATTCTATGACTTCACACACCTCCATTATTTGACTTCACACACCTCCATTGTGAGTTCACACACCTCCATTCTGTGACTTCACACACCTCCATTCTGTGACTTCACACATCTCCATTCTGTGACTTCACACACCTCCAATCTATGACTTCACACACCTCCATTCTGGGACTTTACACACCTCCATTCTGAGTTCACACACCTACAGTCTGTGACTTAACACACCTTCATTCTGTGACTTCACACACCTTCATTCTATGACTCAAAAAACCTCCATTCTGTTACTTCACACACATCAATTCTGTGACTTCACACACCTACATTATGACTTCACACACCTCCATTCTATGACTTCACACACCTCCATTCTATGACTTCACACACCTCCGTTCTGTGACTTCACACACCTCCATTCTGAGTTCACACACCTCCATTCTGTGACTTCACACACCTCCAATCTGACTTCACACAGCTCCATTCTATGACTTCACGCACCTCCATTGTGACTTCACACACATCCATTCTATGACTTCACACATCTACATTCTGAATTCACACACCTCCCTTCTGTGACTTCGCGCACCTCCATTCTGTGACTTCACACACCTCCATTCTGTGACTTCACACACCTCGATTCTGTGACTTCACACACATCCATTTTGACTTCACACACTTCCATTCTTTGACTTCACACACCTCCATTCTGTGACTTCATACACCACCATTGTTTGACTTCACACACCTCCATTCTTGGACTTCACGCACCTCCATTCCATGACTTCACACATCTCCATTTTATGAGTTCACACACCTCAAATTTGACTTCACACACCTCCATTCTATGACTTCTTAGACCGTCATTCTACTTCAGAAACATCCATTCTATGACTTCACAGACCTCCATTCTATGACTTCACAAACCTCCATTCTGTGACTTCACACCCCTCCATTCTGAGTTCACACACCTCCATTGTATGACTTCACAGACCTCCATTCTGTGCCTTCACACACCTCCATTCTATGACTTAACACACCTTCATTCTTACTTCACAAACATCTATTCTATGACTGCACACACCTCCATTCTATGACTTCACACACCTCCATTCTATGATTTCACACACCTCCATTCTGTGACTAAACGCACCTCCATTCTGTGACTTCACACACCTCCATTCTGTGACTTCACACACCTCTATTCTGTGACTTCACACACCTCCATTCTGTGACTTCACACACCTACAATCGGACTTCACACACCTCCATTGTGAATTCACACACCTCCATTCTATGAGTTCACATACCTCGATTCTGACTTCACACACCTCCATTCTATGACTTCACACACCTCCATTCTGACTTCACACACCTCCATTCTATGACTTCACACAACTCCATTCTGACTTCACACACCTGCATTCTGTGACTTCACACACCTCCATTCCGTGACTTCACACACCACCATTCGATGACTTCACACACCTCCATTCTTTGACTTCACAGACCTCCATTCTATGAGTTTACACACCTCCATTTGTGACTCTACACACCAACTTTTTGACTTCACACACCTCCATTCTGTGATTTCACACACCTCCATTCTGTGACTTCACACACATTTATGGTTTGACTTCACACACCTCCATTCTTTGACTTCACACACCTCCATTCCATGACTTCCCAAACGTCCATTCTATGAGTTCACACACCTCCATTCTATGAGTTCACACACCTCCATTTTGACTTCACACACCGCCATTCTATGACTTCACACACCTTCATTCTTACTTCACAAACATCCATTCTATGACTTCACGCACCTCCGTTCTATGACTTCACACATCTCCGTTCTGTGACTTCACACACCTCCATTCTGAGTTTACACACCTCCATTCTCTGACTTCACACACCTCCATTCTGTGACTTAACACACCTCCATTCTATGACTTCACAGACCTCCATTCTGTGCCTTCACACTCCTTTATTGTTTGACTTCACACACCTCCATTCTGTGACTTCACACACCTCCATTGTGAGTTCACACACCTCCATTCTGTGACTTCACGCACCTCCATTCTGTGACTTCACACACCTCCATTCTGTGACTTCACAGACCTCCATTCTGTGACTTCACACACCTCCATTCTATGACTTCACACACCTCAATTCTGTGACTTTACACACCTCAATTCTATGACTTCACACACTTCCATTCCATGACTTCACACACCTCCATTCTGTGACTTCACACATCTCTATTCTATGAGTTCACACAATTGCATTGTGACTTCACACACCTCCTTTCTATGCCTTCACACACCTCCATTCTGACTTAACACACCTTCATTCTGACTTCACAAACATCAATTCTGTGACTTCACACACCTCCATTCTTTGACTTCACACACCTCCATTGTGAGTTCACAGGCCTGCATTCTGAATTCACAAACATCAATTCGGTGATTCACACACCTCCATTCTATGATTTCACACGCCTCCATTCTATGAATTCACACACCTCCATTCTATGACTTCACAAACCTCCATTCTGACTTCACACACCTCCATTCTGAGTTCACAAACATCAATTCTGTGACTTCACACACCTCCATTCTATGACTTCACACACCTCCATTCTTTGACTTCACACACCTCCATTGTGAGTTCACACACCTCCATTGTGAGTTCACACACCTCCATTCTGTGACTTCACGCACCTCCATTCTGTGACTTCACACACCTCCATTCTGTGACTTCACACACCTCCATTCTGTGACTTCACACACCTCCATTTTGACTTCACACACTTCCATTCTTTGACTTCACACACCTCCATTCTGTGACTTCACACACCACCATTGCTTGACTTCACACACCTCCATTTTTGGACTTCACGCACCTCCATTCCATGACTTCACACACCTTCATTCTACTTCAGAAACGTCCATTCTATGACTTCACACACCTCCATTCTATGACTTCACAAACCTCCATTCTGTGACTTCACACACCTCCATTCTGAGTTCACACACCTCAATTATGTGACTTCACACACCTCAATTCTGGCTTCACATACCTCCATTTTATGACTTCACACACTTCCATTCCATGACTTCACACACCTCAATTCTTTCACTTCACACACCTCCATTGTGAGTTCACACACCTCCATTCTATGACTTCAAACACCTCCATTCTGTGCCTTCACACACCTCCATGCTATGACTTAACACACCTTCATTCTTACTTCACAAACATACATTCTATGACTTCACACACCTCCATTCTATGACTTCACACACCTCCATTCTATGACTTCACACACCTCCATTCTGTGCCTTCACACACCTCCATTCTGTGACTTCACACACCCACAATCTGACTTCACACACCTCCATTCTATGGCTTCCCACACCTCCATACTGTGACTTCACACACCTCCATTCTATGACTTCACACGCCTCCATTCTATGACTTCACACACCTCCATTCTATGACTTCACACACCTCCATTCTGACTTCACACACCTCCATTCTATGACTTCACACACCTCCATTCTGACTTCACACCCCTCCATTCTATGACTTCACACAACTCCATTCTGACTTCACACACCTGCATTCTGTGACTTCACACACCTCCATTCCATGACTTTACACACCACCATTCGATGAGTTCACACACCTCCATTTGTGACTCTACACACCATCTTTTTGACTTCACACACCTCCATTCTGTGATTTGACACACCTCCATTCTGTGACTTCACGCACATTTATGGTTTGACTTCACACACCTCCATTCTTTGACTTCACACACCTCCATTCCATGACTTCCGACACCTCCATTCTATGAGTTCACACACCTCCATTTTATGAGTTCACACACCTCCATTTTGACTTCACACACCTCCATTCTATGACTTCACACACCTTCATTCTTACTTCAGAAACATCCATTCTATGACTTCACGCACCTCCGTTCTATGACTTCACAAATCTCCGTTCTGTGACTTCACACACCTCCATTCTGAGTTCACACACCTCCATTCTCTGACTTCACACACCTCCATTCTGTGACTTAACATACCTCCATTCTATGACTTCACAGACCTCCATTCTGTGCCTACACACTCCTTTATTTTTTGACTTCACACACCTCCATTCTGTGACTTCACACACCTCCATTGTGAGTTCACACACCTCCATTCTGTGACTTCACGCACCTCCATTCTGTGACTTCACACACCTCCATTCTGTGACTTCACACACCTCCATTCTGTGACTTCACACACCTCCATTGTGACTTCACAGACCTCCATTCTATGACTTTACACACCTCAATTCTATGACTTCACACACCTCCATTCTATGACTTCACACACCTCCATTCTGTGACTTCACACATCTCTATCCTATGAGTTCACACAATTGCATTGTGACTTCACACACCTCCTATCTATGACTACACACACCTCCATTCTGTCTTCACACACCTTCATTCTGACTTCACAAACCTCAATTCTGTGACTTCACACACCTCCATTCTTTGACTTCACACACCTCCATTCTATGACTACACACACCTCCATTCTGTGACTTCACACACCTCCAATCTGACTTCACACAGCTCCATTCTATGACTTCACACACCTCCATTCTTTGACTTCACACACCTCCATTCTATGACTTCACACACCTCCATTGTGACTTCACACACCTCCATTCTATGAATTCACACACCTCCATTCTGACTTCACACACCTCCATTCTATGACTTCACACATCTACATTCTGACTTCACACACCTAAATTCTGTGACTTCACACACCTCCATTCCATGACTTCACACACCTCCATTGTGACTTCACGCACCTCCATTCTATGACTTCACACACCTCCATTGTGACTTCACACTCCTCCTTTCTATGAGTTCACACACCTCCATTCTGACTTCACACACCTCCATTCTATGACTTCACACACCTCCATTCTGACTTCACACACCTCCATTCTATGACTTCACACATCTCCATTCTGAGTTCACACACCTCCATTCTGTGATTCACACACCTCCATTCCATGACTTCCCACACCTCCATTCGATGACTTCACACACCTCCATTCTTTGACTTCATACACCTCCATTCTATGAGTTCACACACCTCCATTTGTGACTCTACACACCACCTTTTTGACTTCACAAACCACCATTCTGTGACTTCACACACCTCCATTCTGAGTTCACATACCACCATTCTCTGACTTCACACACCTCCATTCTGTGACTTAACACACCTCCATTCTATGACTTCACAGACCTCCATTCTGTGCCTTCACACTCCTTTATTTTTTGACTTTACACACCTCCATTCTGTGACTTCACACACCTCCATTGTGAGTTCACACACCTTCATTCTGTGACTTCACGCACCTCCATTCTGTGACTTCACACACCTCCATTCTGTGACTTCACACACCTCCATTTTGACTTCACACACTTCCATTCTTTGACTTCACACACCTCTATTCTGTGACTTCACACACCACCATTGCTTGACTTCACACACCTCCATTTTTGGACTTCACGCACCTCCATTCCATGACTTCACACACCTTCATTCTACTTCAGAAACGTCCATTCTATGACTTCACACACCTCCATTCTATGACTTCACAAACCTCCATTCTGTGACTTCAGACACCTCCATTCTGAGTTCACACACCTCAATTATGTGACTTCACACACCTCAATTCTGGCTTCACATACCTCCATTTTATGACTTCACACACTTCCATTCCATGACTTCACACACCTCAATTCTTTCACTTCACACACCTCCATTGTGAGTTCACACACCTCCATTCTATGACTTCAAACACCTCCATTCTGTGCCTTCACACACCTCCATTCTATGACTTAACACACCTTCATTCTTACTTCACAAACATACATTCTATGACTTCACACACCTCCATTCTATGACTTCACACACCTCCATTCTGTGCCTTCACACACCTCAATTCTGTGACTTCACACACCTGCATTATGACTTCACACACCTCCATTCTATGACTTCACACACCTCCATTCTATGACTTCACACCTCCATTCTGTAACTTCACACACCTCCATTCTGTGACTTCACACACCTCCATTCTGTGACTTCACACACCCACAATCTGACTTCACACACCTCCATTCTATGGCTTCCCACACCTCCATACTGTGACTTCACACAACTCCATTCTATGACTTCACACACCTCCATTGTGAATTCACACACCTCCATTCTATGAGTTCACACACCTCCATTCTGACTTCACACACCTCCATTCTATGACTTCACACACCTCCATTCTGACTTCACACCCCTCCATTCTCTGACTTCACACAACTCCATTCTGACTTCACACACCTGCATTCTGTGACTTCACACACCTCCATTCCATGACTTCACACACCACCATTCGATGAGTTCACACACCTCCATTTGTGACTCTACACACCATCTTTTTGACTTCACACACCTCCATTCTGTGATTTGACACACCTCCATTCTGTGACTTCACGCACATTTATGGTTTGACTTCACACACCTCCATTCTTTGACTTCACACACCTCCATTCCATGACTTCCGACACCTCCATTCTATGAGTTCACACACCTCCATTTTATGAGTTCACACACCTCCATTTTGACTTCACACACCTCCATTCTATGACTTCACACACCTTCATTCTTACTTCAGAAACATCCATTCTATGACTTCACGCACCTCCGTTCTATGACTTCACAAATCTCCGTTCTGTGACTTCACACACCTCCATTCTGAGTTCACACACCTCCATTCTCTGACTTCACACACCTCCATTCTGTGACTTAACATACCTCCATTCTATGACTTCACAGACCTCCATTCTGTGCCTACACACTCCTTTATTTTTTGACTTCACACACCTCCATTCTGTGACTTCACACACCTCCATTGTGAGTTCACACACCTCCATTCTGTGACTTCACGCACCTCCATTCTGTGACTTCACACACCTCCATTCTGTGACTTCACACACCTCCATTCTGTGACTTCACACACCTCCATTGTGACTTCACACACCTCCATTCTATGACTTTACACACCTCAATTCTATGACTTCACACACCTCCATTCTATGACTTCACACACCTCCATTCTGTGACTTCACACACCTCCATTCTATGATTTCACACGCCTCCATTCTATGAATTCACACACCTCCATTCTATGACTTCACAAACCTCCATTCTGACTTCACACACCTCCATTCTGAGTTCACAAACATCAATTCTGTGACTTCACACACCTCCATTCTATGACTTCACACACCTCCATTCTTTGACTTCACACACCTCCATTGTGAGTTCACACACCTCCATTCTGGGACTTCACACACCTCCATTTTGAGTTCACACACCTCCATTCTGTGACTTAACACACCTTCATTCTGTGACTTCACACACCTTCATTCTATGACTTCAAACACCTCCATTCTGTTACTTCACACACCTCAATTCTGTGACTTCACACACCTACATTATGACTTCACACACCTCCATTCTATGACTTCACACACCTCCATTCTATGACTTCACACACCTCCATTCTGTGACTTCACACACCTCCATTCTGAGTTCACACACCTCCATTGTGTGACTTCACACACCTCCAATCTGACTTCACACAGCTCCATTCTATGACTTCACACACCTCCATTGTGACTTCACACACCTCCATTCTATGAGTTCACACACCTCCATTCTGACATCACACACATCCATTCTATGACTTCACACATCTACATTCTGAATTCACACACCTCCATTCTGTGACTTCGCGCACCTCCATTCTGTGACTTCACACACCTCCATTCTGTGACTTCACACACCTCCATTCTGTGATTTCACACACCTCCATTCTGTGACTTCACACACCTCCATTCTGTGACTTCACACACCTCCATTTTGACTTCACACACTTCCATTCTTTGACTTCACACACCTCCATTCTGTGACTTCACACACCACCATTGTTTGACTTCACACACCTCCATTTTTGGACTTCACGCACCTCCATTCCATGACTTCACACATCTCCATTTTATGAGTTCACACACCTCAAATTTGACTTCACACACCTCCATTCTATGACTTCACAGACCGTCATTCTACTTCAGAAACATCCATTCGATGACTTCACAGACCTCCATTCTATGACTTCACAAACCTCCATTCTGTGACTTCACACACCTCCATTCTGAGTTCACACACCTCAATTATGTGACTTCACAACCATCAATTCTGGCTTCACATACCTCCATTCTATGACTTCACACACTTCCATTCTTTGACTTCACACACCTCCCTTCTTTGACTTCACACACCTCCATTGTGAGTTCACACACCTCCATTGTATGGCTTCACAGACCTCCATTCTGTGCCTTCACACACCTCCATTCTATGACTTAACACACCTTCATTCTTACTTCACAAACATCCATTCTATGACTTTACACACCTCCATTCTATGACTTCACACACCTCCATTCTATGACTTCACAGACCGTCATTCTACTTCAGAAACATCCATTCGATGACTTCACAGACCTCCATTCTATGACTTCACAAACCTCCATTCTGTGACTTCACACACCTCCATTCTCAGTTCACACACCTCAATTATATGACTTCAGAAACCTCAATTCTGGCTTCACATACCTCCATTCTATGACTTCACACACTTCCATTCTTTGACTTCACACACCTCCCTTCTTTGACTTCACACACCTCCATTGTGAGTTCACACACCTCCATTGTATGACTTCACAGACCTCCATTCTGTGCCTTCACACACCTCCATTCTATGACTTAACACACCTTCATTCTTACTTCACACACGTCATTCTGTGACTAAACACACCTCCATTTGTGACTTCACACACCTCAATTCTGTGACTTCACACACTTCCACTCTGTGACTTCACACACCTCCTTTCTGTGACTTCACACACCTACAATCTGACTTCACACACCTCCATTCTATGGCTTCCCACACCTCCATACTGTGACTTCACACACCTCCATTCTATGACTTCACACGCCTCCATTCTATGACTTCACACACCTCCATTCTATGACTTCACACACCTCCATTCTGACTTCACACACCTCCATTCTATGACTTCACACACCTCCATTCTGACTTCACACCCCTCCATTCTATGACTTCACACAACTCCATTCTGACTTCACACACCTGCATTCTGTGACTTCACACACCTCCATTCCATGACTTCACACACCACCATTCGATGACTTCACACATCTCCATTCTTTGACTTCACACACCTCCATTCTATGAGTTCACACTCCTCCATTTGTGACTCTACACACCATCTTTTTGACTTCACACACCTCCATTCTGTGATTTCACACACCTCCATTCTGTGACTTCACACACATTTATGGTTTGACTTCACAAACCTCCATTCTTTGACTTCACACACCTCCATTCCATGACTTCCCACACCTCCATTGTATGAGTTCACACACCTCCATTCTATGAGTTCACACACCTCCATTTTGACTTCACACACCTCCATTCTATGACTTCACACACCTTCATTCTTACTTCAGAAACATCCATTCTATGACTTCACGCACCTCCGTTCTATGACTTCACAAATCTCCGTTCTGTGACTTCACACACCTCCATTCTGTGACTTAACACACCTCCATTCTACGACTTCACAGACCTCCATTCTGTGCCTTCACACTCCTTTATTGTTTGACTTGACACACCTCCATTCTGTGACCTCACGCACCTCCATTCTGTGACTTCACACACCTCCATTCTATGACTTCACGCACCTCCGTTCTATGACTTCCCAAATCTCCGTTCTGTGACTTCACACACCTCCATTCTGAGTTCACACATCTCCATTCTCTGACTTCACACACCTCCATTCTGTGACTTAACACACCTCCATTCTATGACTTCACAGTCCTCCTTTCTGTGCCTTCACACTCCTTTATTGTTTGACTTCACACACCTCAATTCTGTGACTTCACGCACCTCCATTCTGTGACATCGCACACCTCCATTCTGTGACTTCACGCACCTCCATTCTGTGACTTCACACACCTCCATTCTATGACTTCACACACCTCCATTCTATGACTTTACACACCTCAATTCTATGACTTCACACACTTCCATTCTATGACTTCACACACCTCCATTCTGTGACTTCACACATCTCTATTCTATGAGTTCACACAATTGCATTGTGACTTCACACACCTTCATTCTGACTTCACAAACATCAATTCTGTGACTTCACACACCTCCATTCTTTGACTTCACACACCTCCATTGTGAGTTCACAGACCTGCATTCTGAATTCACAAACATCAATTCGGTGACTTCACACACCTCCATATAATGATTTCACACGCCTCCATTCTATGACTTCACACACCTGCATTCTATGACTTCACAAACCTCCATTCTGACTTCACACACCTCCATTCGGAGTTCACAAACATCAATTCTGTGACTTCACACACCTCCATTCTATGACTTCACACACCTCCATTCTTTGACTTCACACACCTCCATTGTGAGTTCACACACCTCCATTCTGTGACTTCACACACCTCCATTCTGTGACTTCACACATCTCCATTCTGTGACTTCACACACCTCCAATCTATGACTTCACACACCTCCATTCTGGGACTTCACACACCTCCATTCTGAGTTCACACACCTCCATTCTGTGACTTAACACACCTTCATTCCGTGACTTCACACACCTTCATTCTATGACTTCAAACACCTCCATTCTGTTACTTCACAAACCTCAATTCTGTGACTTCACACACCTGCATTATGACTTCACACACCTCCATTCTATGACTTCACACACCTCCATTCTATGACTACACACACCTCCATTCTGTGACTTCACACACCTCCAATCTGAGTTCACACACCTCCATTCTGTGACTTCACACACCTCCAATCTGACTTCACACAGCTCCATTCTATGACTTCACACACCTCCATTGTGACTTCACACACCTCCATTCTATGAGTTCACACACCTCCATTCTGACTTCACACACATTCATTCTATGACTTCACACATCTACATTCTGACTTCGCTCACCTCCATTTTGTGACTTCGCGCACCTCCATTCTGTGACTTCACACACCTCCATTCTGTGACTTCACACACCTCCATTTTGTGACTTCACACACCTCCATTCTGTGATTTCACACACCTCCATTCTGTGACTTCACACACCTCCATTTTGACTTCACACACTTCCATTCTTTGACTTCACACACCTCCATTCTGTGACTTCACACACCACCATTGTTTGACTTCACACACCTCCATTTTTGGACTTCACGCACCTCCATTCCATGACTTCACACATCTCCATTTTATGAGTTCACACACCTCAATTTTGACTTCACACACCTCCATTCTATGACTTCACAGACCTTCATTCTACTTCAGAAACATCCATTCGATGACTTCACAGACCTCCATTCTATGACTTCACAAACCTCCATTCTGTGACTTCACACACCTCCATTCTGAGTTCACACACCTCAATTATGTGACTTCACAAACCTCAATTCTGGCTTCACATACATCCATTGTATGACTTCACACACTTCCATTCTTTGACTTCACACACCTCCATTCTTTGACTTCACACACCTCCATTGTGAGTTCACACACCTCCATTGTATGACTTCACAGACCTCCATTCTGTGCCTTCACACACCTCCATTCTATGACTTAACACACCTCCATTCTTACTTCACAAACATCCATTCTATGACTTCACACACCTCCATTCTATGACTTCACACACCTCCATTCTGTGACTTCACACACCTCCATTCTGTGACTTCACACACCTCCATTCTGTGACTTCACATACCTCCATTCTGTGACTTCACACACCTCCATTCTGTGACTTCACACACCACCATTGTTTGACTTCACACACCTCCATTCTATGAATTCACACACCTCCATTCTGACTTCACACACCTCCATTCTATGACTTCACACATCTACATTCTGACTTCACACACCTCCATTCTGTGACTTCACACCCCTCCATTCCATGACTTCACACACCTCCATTGTGACTTCACACACCTCCATTCTATGACTTCACACACCTCCATTGTGACTTCACACACCTCCATTCTATGAGTTCAAACACCTCCATTCTGACTTCACACATCTCCATTCTATGACTTTACACAGCTCCATTTTGACTTCACACACCTCCATTCTATGACTTCACACATCTCCATTCTGACTTCACACACCTCCAATCTGTGACTCCACACACCTCCATTCCATGACTTCCCACACCTCCTTTCGATGACTTCACACACCTCCATTCTTTGACTTCACACACCTCCATTCTATGAGTTCACACACCTCCATTTGTGACTATACACACCACTTTTTGACTTCACACACCTCCATTCTGTGACTTCACACACGTCCATTCTGAGTTCACATACCTCCATTCTCTGACTTCACACACTTCCATTCTGTGACTTAACACACCTCCATTCTATGACTTCACACTCCAACATTCTGTGCCTCCACACTCCTCTATTGTATGACTTCACACACCTCCATTCTGTGACTTCACACACCTCCATTTTGAGTTCACACACCTCCATTCTGTTACTTCACGCACCTCCATTCTGTGACTTCACACACCTCCATTCTGTGACTTCACACACCTCCATTCTGTGAATTCACACACCTCCATTTTGACTTCACACACTTCCATTCTTTGACTTCACACACCTCCTTTCTGTTACTTCACACACCACCATTTTTGACTTCACACACCTCCATTTTTTGACTTCACGCACCTCCATTCCATGGCTTCACACATATTCATTTTATGAGTTCCCACACCTCCATTTTGACTTCACACACCTCCATTCTATGACTTCACACACCTTCATTCTACTTCAGAAACATCCATTCTCCACCTCCATTCACACACCTCCATTGTGAGTTCACACACCTCCATTCTGTTACTTCACGCACCTCCATTCTGTGACTTCACACACCTCCATTCTATGACTTCACAAACCTCCATTCTATGACTTCACACACCTCCATTCTGAGTCCACACACCTCAATTATGTGACTTCACACACCTCAATTCTGGCTTCACATACCTCCATTCTATGACTTCACTCACTTCCATTCTATGACTTCGCACACCTCCATTCTTTGACTTCACACACCTCCATTGTGAGTTCACACACCTCCATTCTATGACTTCACACACCTCCATTCTGTGCCTTCACACACCTCCATTCTATGACTTAAAACACCTTCATTCTTACTTCACAAACAACCATTCTATGACTTCACACACCTCCATTCTATGACTTCACACACCTCTATTCTATGACTTCACACACCTCCATTCTGTGACTAAACACACCTCCATTCTGTGACTTCACACACCTCCATTCTGTGACTTCACACACCTCCATTCTGTGACTTCACACACCACCATTGTTTGACTTCACACACCTCCATTTTTGGACTTCACGCACCTCCATTATATGACTTCACACATCTCCATTTTATGAGTTCACACACCTCCATTTTGACTTCACACACCTCCATTCTATGACTTCACACACCTTCACTCTACTTCAGAAACATATATTCTTTGACTTCACACACCTCCATTCTATGACTTCACAAACCTACATTCTGTGACTTCACACACCTCCATTCTGAGTTCACACACCTCCATTCTGTGACTTCACACACCTACATTCTTTGACTTCACACATCTCCATTCTGTGACTTCACACACCTCCATTCTATGACTTCACACACCTCTATTCTATGAATTCTCATATCTCCATTCTGTGACTTCACACTCCTCCATTCTATGACTTCCAACACCTCCATTCTGGGACTTCACACACTTCCATTCTGAGTTCACACACCTCAATTCTGTGACTTCGCACACCTAAATTATGACTTCGCACACCTCCATTCTATGACTTCACACAACTCCATTCTATGACTTCACACACCTCCATTCTGTGACTTCACACACCTCCAATCTGACTTCACACAGCTCCATTCTATGATTTCACACACCTCCATTCTTTGACTTCACACACCTCCATTCTATGACTTCACACACCTCCATTGTGACTTCACACACCTCCATTCTATGAATTCCCACACTCCATTCTGACCTCACACAACTCCATTCTAGGACTTCACACATCTACATTCTGACTTCACACAACTCCATTCTGTGACTTCACACACATCCATTCCATGACTTCACACACCTCCATTGTGACTTCACACACCTCCATTGTGACTTCACACACCTCCATTCTATGACTTCACACACCTCCATTGTGACTTGACACTCCTCCATTCTATGAGTTCACACACCTCCATTCTGACTTCACACACCTCCATTCTATGACTTCACACAGCTCCATTCTGACTTCACACACCTCCATTCTATGACTTCACACATCTCCATTCTGACTTCACACACCTCCATTCTGTGATTTCACACACCTCCATTCCATGACTTCCCACACCTCCATTCGATGACTAACACACCTCCAGTCTTTGACTTCACACACCTCCATTCTATGAGTTCACACACCTCCATTTGTGACTCTACACCACCTTTTTGACTTCACAAACCTCCATTCTGTGACTTCACACACCTCCATTCTGAGTTCACATGCCTCCATTCTCTGACTTCACACACCTCCATTCTGTGACTTAACACACCTCCATTCTATGACTTCACAGACCTCCATTCTGTGCCTTCACACTCCTTTATTGTTTGACTTCACACACCTCCATTCTGTGACTTCACACACCTCCATTTTGAGTTCACACACCTCCATTCTGTGACTTCACGCACCTACATTCTGTGACTTCACACACCTCCATTCTGTGACTTCACACACCTCCATTCTGTGACTTCACACACTTCCATTTTGACTTCACACACTTCCGTTTTTGACTTCACACACCTCCATTCTGTGACTTCACACACCACCATTGTTTGACTTCACAAACCTCCATTTTTGGACTTCACGCACCTCCATTCCATGACTTCACACATCTCCATTTTATGAGTTCACACACCTCCATTTTGACTTCACACACCTTCATTCTATGACTTCACACACCTTCATTCTACTTCAGAAACATCCATTCTATTACTTCACACAATTCCATTCTATGACTTCACAAACCTCCATTCTGTGACTTCACACAACTCCATTCAGAGTTCACACACCTCAATTATGTGACTTCACACACCTCAATTCTGGCTTCACATACCTCCATTCTATGACTTCACACACTTCCATTCTATGACTTCACACACCTCCATTGTGAGTTCACACACCTCCATTCTATGACTTCACACACCTCCATTCTGTGCCTTCACACACCTCCATTCTATGACTTAACACACCTCCATTCTTACTTCACAAACATCCATTCTATGACTTCACACACCTCCATTCTATGACTTCACACACCTCCATTCTATGACTTCACACACCTCCATTCTGTGCCTTCACACACCTCAATTCTGTGACTTCACACACCTCCATTATGACTTCACACACCTCCATTCTATGACTTCACACACCTCCATTCTATGACTTCACACACCTACATTCTGTGACTTCACACACCTACATTCTGTGACTTCACACACCTCCAATCTGACTTCACACACCTCTATTCTATGGCTTCCCACACCTCCATACTGTGACTTCACACACCTCCATTCTATGACTTCACACACCTCCATTGTGAATTCACACACCTCCATTCTATGAGTTCACACACCTCCATTCTGACTTCACACACCTCCATTCTATGACTTCACACACCTCCATTCTGACTTCACACCCCTCCATTCTCTGACTTCACACAACTCCATTCTGACTTCACACACCTGCATTCTGTAACTTCACACACCTCCATTCCATGACTTCACACACCTCTATTCGATGACTTCACACACCTCCATTCTTTGACTTCACACACCTCCATTCTATGAGTTCACACACCTCCATTCGTGACTCTACACACCATCTTTTTGACTTCACACACCTCCATTCTGTGATTTCACACACCTCCATTCTGTGACTTCACACACATTTATGGTTTGACTTCACACACCTCCATTTTTGACTTCACACACCTCCATTCCATGACTTCCCACACCTCCATTCTATGAGTTCACACACCTCCATTCTGACTTCACACACCTCCATTCTATGACTTCACACAGCTCCATTCTGACTTCACACACCTCCATTCTATGACTTCACACATCTCCATTCTGACTTCACACACCTCCATTCTGTGATTTCACACACCTCCATTCCATGACTTCCCACACCTCCATTCGATGACTAACACACCTCCAGTCTTTGACTTCACACACCTCCATTCTATGAGTTCACACACCTCCATTTGTGACTCTACACCACCTTTTTGACTTCACAAACCTCCATTCTGTGACTTCACACACCTCCATTCTGAGTTCACATGCCTCCATTCTCTGACTTCACACACCTCCATTCTGTGACTTAACACACCTCCATTCTATGACTTCACAGACCTCCATTCTGTGCCTTCACACTCCTTTATTGTTTGACTTCACACACCTCCATTCTGTGACTTCACACACCTCCATTTTGAGTTCACACACCTCCATTCTGTGACTTCACGCACCTACATTCTGTGACTTCACACACCTCCATTCTGTGACTTCACACACCTCCATTCTGTGACTTCACACACTTCCATTTTGACTTCACACACTTCCGTTTTTGACTTCACACACCTCCATTCTGTGACTTCACACACCACCATTGTTTGACTTCACAAACCTCCATTTTTGGACTTCACGCACCTCCATTCCATGACTTCACACATCTCCATTTTATGAGTTCACACACCTCCATTTTGACTTCACACACCTTCATTCTATGACTTCACACACCTTCATTCTACTTCAGAAACATCCATTCTATTACTTCACACAATTCCATTCTATGACTTCACAAACCTCCATTCTGTGACTTCACACAACTCCATTCAGAGTTCACACACCTCAATTATGTGACTTCACACACCTCAATTCTGGCTTCACATACCTCCATTCTATGACTTCACACACTTCCATTCTATGACTTCACACACCTCCATTGTGAGTTCACACACCTCCATTCTATGACTTCACACACCTCCATTCTGTGCCTTCACACACCTCCATTCTATGACTTAACACACCTCCATTCTTACTTCACAAACATCCATTCTATGACTTCACACACCTCCATTCTATGACTTCACACACCTCCATTCTATGACTTCACACACCTCCATTCTGTGCCTTCACACACCTCAATTCTGTGACTTCACACACCTCCATTATGACTTCACACACCTCCATTCTATGACTTCACACACCTCCATTCTATGACTTCACACACCTACATTCTGTGACTTCACACACCTACATTCTGTGACTTCACACACCTCCAATCTGACTTCACACACCTCTATTCTATGGCTTCCCACACCTCCATACTGTGACTTCTCACACCTCCATTCTATGACTTCACACACCTCCATTGTGAATTCACACACCTCCATTCTATGAGTTCACACACCTCCATTCTGACTTCACACACCTCCATTCTATGACTTCACACACCTCCATTCTGACTTCACACCCCTCCATTCTCTGACTTCACACAACTCCATTCTGACTTCACACACCTGCATTCTGTAACTTCACACACCTCCATTCCATGACTTCACACACCTCTATTCGATGACTTCACACACCTCCATTCTTTGACTTCACACACCTCCATTCTATGAGTTCACACACCTCCATTCGTGACTCTACACACCATCTTTTTGACTTCACACACCTCCATTCTGTGATTTCACACACCTCCATTCTGTGACTTCACACACATTTATGGTTTGACTTCACACACCTCCATTTTTGACTTCACACACCTCCATTCCATGACTTCCCACACCTCCATTCTATGAGTTCACACACCTCCATTCTATGAGTTCACACACCTCCATTTTGACTTCACACACCTCCATTCTATGACTTCACACACCTTCATTCTTACTTCAGAAACATCCATTCTATGACTTCACGCACCTCTGTTCTATGACTTCACAAATCTCCGTTCTATGACTTCACACACCTCCATCCTGAGTTCACACACCTCCATTCTCTGACTTCACAAACCTCCATTCTGTGACTTAGCACACCTCCATTCTATGACTTCACAGACCTCCATTCTGTGCCTTCACACTCCTTTATTGTTTGACTTCACACACCTCCATTCTGTGACTTCACACACCTCCATTGTGAGTTCACACACCTCCATTCTGTGACTTCACGCACCTCCATTCTATGACTTCACACACCTCCATTCTGTGACGTCACACACCTCCATTCTGTGACTTCACACACCTCCATTCTGTGACTTCACACACCTCCATTCTGTGACTTCATACATCACTATTCTATGAGTTCACACAATTGCGTTGTGACTTCACACACCTCCTTTTTATGACTTCACACACCTCCATTCTAACTTCACACACCTTCATTCTGACTTCAGAAACATCAATGCTGTGACTTCACACACCTCCATTCTTTGACTTCACACACGTCCATTGTGAGTTCACACACCTGCATTCTGAATTCACAAACATCAATTCGGTGACTTCACACACCTCCATTCTATGATTTCACACGCCTCCATTCTAGGACTTCACACACCTCCATTCTATGACTTCACAAACCTCCATTCTGACTTCACACACCTCCATTCTGAGTTCACAAACATCAATTCTGTGACTTCACACACCTCCATTCTATGACTTCACACACCTCCATTATTTGACTTCACACACCTCCATTGTGAGTTCACACACCTCCATTCTGTGACTTCACACACCTCCATTCTGTGACTTCACACATCTCCATTCTGTGACTTCACACACCTCCAATCTATGACTTCACACACCTCCATTCTGGGACTTCACACACCTCCATTCTGAGTTCACACACCTACAGTCTGTGACTTAACACACCTTCATTCTGTGACTTCACACACCTTCATTCTATGACTCAAAAAACCTCCATTCTGTTACTTCACACACATCAATTCTGTGACTTCACACACCTACATTATGACTTCACACACCTCCATTCTATGACTTCACACACCTCCATTCGATGACTTCAAACACCTCCGTTCTGTGACTTCACACAGCTCCATTCTGAGTTCACACACCTCCATTCTGTGACTTCACACACCTCCAATCTGACTTCACACAGCTCCATTCTATGACTTCACACACCTCCATTGTGACTTCACACACCTCCATTCTATGAGTTCACACACCTCCATTCTGTGACTAAACACACCTCCATTCTGTGACTTCACACACCTCAATTCTGTGACTTCACACACCTCCATTCTGTGACTTCACACACCACCATTGTTTGACTTCACACACCTCCATTTTTGGACTTCACGCACCTCCTTTCCATGACTTCAAACATCTCCATTTTATGAGTTCACACACCTCCATTTTGACTTCACACACCTCCATTCTATGACTTCACACATCTTCATTTTAATTCAGAAACATCTATTCTATGACTTCACACACCTCCATTCTGTGACTTCACACACCTCCATTGTGACTTCACACACCTCCATTCTGAGTTCACAAACATCAGTTCCGTGACTTCACACACCTCCATTCTATGACTTCACAAACCTCCATTCTGACTTCACACACCTCCATTCTGAGTTCACAAACATCAATTCCGTGACTTCACACACCTCCATTCTATGACTTCACACACCTCCATTCTTTGACTTCACACACCTCCATTGTGAGTTCACACACCTCCATTCTGCGACTTCACACACCTCCATTCTGGGACTTCACACACCTCCATTCTGAATTCACACACCTCCATTCTGTGACTTAACACACCTTCATTCTGTGACTTCACACACCTTCATTCTATGACTTCAAACACCTCCATTCTGTTACTTCACAGAGCTCAATTCTGTGACTTCACACACCTACATTATGACTTCACACACCTCCATTCTATGACTTCACACACCTCCATTCGATGACTTCACACACCTCCATTCTGTGACTTCATACACCTCCATTCTGAGTTCACACACCTCCATTCTGTGACTTCACACACCTCCAATCTGGCTTCACACAGCTCCATTCTATGACTTCACACACCTCCATTGTGACTTCACACACCTCCATTCTATGAGTTCACACACCTCCATTCTGACTTCACAGACATCCATTCTATGACTTCACTCATCTACATTCTGACTTCACACACCTCCATTTTGTGACTTCTCGCACCTCCATTCTGTGACTTCACACACCTGCATTCTGTGACTTCACACACCTCCATTCTGTGACTTCACACACCTCCATTTTGACTTCACACACTTCCATTCTTTAACTTCACACACCTCCATTCTGTGACTTCACACACCACCATTGTTTGACGTCACACACCTCCATTTTGAGTTCACACACCTCCATTGTATGACTTCACAGACCTCCATTCTGTGCCTTCACACACCTCCATTCTATGACTTAACACACCTTCATTCTTACTTCACAAACATCCATTCTATGACTTCACACACCTCCATTCTATGACTTCACACACCTCCATTCTATGACTTCACACACCTCCATTCTGTGACTAAACACACCTCCATTCTGTGACTTCACACACCTCAATTCTGTGACTTCACACACCTCCATTCTGTGACTTCACACACCACCATTGTTTGTCTTCACACACCTCCACTTTTGGACTTCACGCACCTCCATTCCATGACTTCAAACATCTCCATTTTATGAGTTCACACACCTCCATTTTGACTTCACACACTTCCATTCTATGACTTCACACACCTTCATTCTACTTCAGAAACATCTATTCTATGACTTCACACACCTCCATTCTATGACTTCACAAACCTCCATTCTGTGACTTCACACACCTCCATTCTGAGTTCACACACCTCAATTCTGTGACTTCACACACCTCAATTCTGGCTTCACACACCTCCATTCTATGACTTCACACACTTCCATTCTATGACTTCACACACCTCCATTCTTTGACTTCACACACCTCCATTGTGAGTTCACACACCTCCACTCTGTGACTTCACAAACCTACATTCTTTGACTTCACACATCTCCATTCTGTGACTTCACACACCTCCATTCTATGACTTCACACACCTCCATTCTATGAATTCACACATCTCCATTCTGTGACTTCACACACCTCCATTCTATGACTTCCAACACCTCCATTCTGGGACTTCACACACCTCCATTCTGAGTTCACACACCTCCATTCTTTGACTTAACACACCTTCACTCTGTGACTTCACACACCTTAATTCTATGACTTCACACACCTCCATTCTATGACATCACACACCTCCATTGTATGACTTTACACACCTCCATTCTTTGACTTCGCACACCTCCTTTCTATGATTTCACACACCTCCATTCTATGACTTCACACACCTCCATTCTATGACTTCACAAACCTCCATTCTGACTTCACACACCTCCATTCTGACTTCCCAAACATCAATTCTGTGACTTCACACACCTCAATTCTGTGACTTCACACACCTCCATTCTATGCCTTCACACACCTCCATTCTATGACTTCAAACACTTCCATTCGATGACTTCACACAACTCCATTCTTTGACTTCACATACCTCCATTGTTAGTTCACACACCTCCACTGTATGACATCACACACCTCCAATCTGACTTCACACAGCTCCGTTGTATGACTTCACACACCTCCATTCTGTGACATCACACACCTCCATTCTATGACTTCACACACCTCCATTCTATGACTTCACACACCTCCATTCTGTGACTAAACACACCTCCATTCTGTGACTTAACACACCTCCATTCTGTGACTTCACACACCTCCATTCTGTGACTTCACACACCTCCATTAAGTGACTTCACACAGCACCATTTTTTGACTTCACACACCTCCATTTTTGGACTTCACGCACCTCCATTCCATGACTTCACACATCGCAATTTTATGAGTTCACACACCTCCATTTTGACTTCACACACCTCCATTCTATGACTTCAAACACCTTCATTCTACTTCAGAAACATCTATTCTATGACTTCACACACCTCCATTCTATGACTTCACACACCTCCATTCTGTGACTAAACACACCTCAATTCTGTGACTTCACACACCTCAATTCTGTGACTTCACACACCTACATTCTGTGACTTCACACACCTCCATTCTGTGACTTCACACACCTACAATCTGACTTCACACACCTCCATTCTCTGACTTCACAAACCTCCATTCTGTGACTTAGCACACCTCCATTCTATGACTTCACAGACCTCCATTCTGTGCCTTCACACTCCTTTATTGTTTGACTTCACACACCTCCATTCTGTGACTTCACACACCTCCATTGTGAGTTCACACACCTCCATTCTGTGACTTCACGCACCTCCATTCTATGACTTCACACACCTCCATTCTGTGACGTCACACACCTCCATTCTGTGACTTCACACACATCCATTCTGTGACTTCACACACCTCCATTCTGTGACTTCATACATCACTATTCTATGAGTTCACACAATTGCGTTGTGACTTCACACACCTCCTTTTTATGACTTCACACACCTCCATTCTAACTTCACACACCTTCATTCTGACTTCAGAAACATCAATGCTGTGACTTCACACACCTCCATTCTTTGACTTCACACAAGTCCATTGTGAGTTCACACACCTGCATTCTGAATTCACAAACATCAATTCGGTGACTTCACACACCTCCATTCTATGATTTCACACGCCTCCATTCTAGGACTTCACACACCTCCATTCTATGACTTCACAAACCTCCATTCTGACTTCACACACCTCAATTCTGAGTTCACAAACATCAATTCTGTGACTTCACACACCTCCATTCTATGACTTCACACACCTCCATTATTTGACTTCACACACCTCCATTGTGAGTTCACACACCTCCATTCTGTGACTTCACACACCTCCATTCTGTGACTTCACACATCTCCATTCTGTGACTTCACACACCTCCAATCTATGACTTCACACACCTCCATTCTGGGACTTCACACACCTCCATTCTGAGTTCACACACCTACAGTCTGTGACTTAACACACCTTCATTCTGTGACTTCACACACCTTCATTCTATGACTCAAAAAACCTCCATTCTGTTACTTCACACACATCAATTCTGTGACTTCACACACCTACATTATGACTTCACACACCTCCATTCTATGACTTCACACACCTCCATTCGATGACTTCAAACACCTCCGTTCTGTGACTTCACACAGCTCCATTCTGAGTTCACACACCTCCATTCTGTGACTTCACACACCTCCAATCTGACTTCACACAGCTCCATTCTATGACTTCACACACCCCCATTGTGACTTCACACACCTCCATTCTATGAGTTCACACACCTCCATTCTGTGACTAAACACACCTCCATTCTGTGACTTCACACACCTCAATTCTGTGACTTCACACACCTCCATTCTGTGACTTCACACACCACCATTGTTTGACTTCACACACCTCCATTTTTGGACTTCACGCACCTCCTTTCCATGACTTCAAACATCTCCATTTTATGAGTTCACACACCTCCATTTTGACTTCACACACCTCCATTCTATGACTTCACACATCTTCATTTTAATTCAGAAACATCTATTCTATGACTTCACACACCTCCATTCTGTGACTTCACACACCTCCATTGTGACTTCACACACCTCCATTCTGAGTTCACAAACATCAGTTCCGTGACTTCACACACCTCCATTCTATGACTTCACAAACCTCCATTCTGACTTCACACACCTCCATTCTGAGTTCACAAACATCAATTCCGTGACTTCACACACCTCCATTCTATGACTTCACACACCTCCATTCTTTGACTTCACACACCTCCATTGTGAGTTCACACACCTCCATTCTGCGACTTCACACACCTCCATTCTGGGACTTCACACACCTCCATTCTGAATTCACACACCTCCATTCTGTGACTTAACACACCTTCATTCTGTGACTTCACACACCTTCATTCTATGACTTCAAACACCTCCATTCTGTTACTTCACAGAGCTCAATTCTGTGACTTCACACACCTACATTATGACTTCACACACCTCCATTCTATGACTTCACACACCTCCATTCGATGACTTCACACACCTCCATTCTGTGACTTCATACACCTCCATTCTGAGTTCACACACCTCCATTCTGTGACTTCACACACCTCCAATCTGGCTTCACACAGCTCCATTCTATGACTTCACACACCTCCATTGTGACTTCACACACCTCCATTCTATGAGTTCACACACCTCCATTCTGACTTCACAGACATCCATTCTATGACTTCACTCATCTACATTCTGACTTCACACACCTCCATTTTGTGACTTCTCGCACCTCCATTCTGTGACTTCACACACCTGCATTCTGTGACTTCACACACCTCCATTCTGTGACTTCACACACCTCCATTTTGACTTCACACACTTCCATTCTTTAACTTCACACACCTCCATTCTGTGACTTCACACACCACCATTGTTTGACGTCACACACCTCCATTTTGAGTTCACACACCTCCATTGTATGACTTCACAGACCTCCATTCTGTGCCTTCACACACCTCCATTCTATGACTTAACACACCTTCATTCTTACTTCACAAACATCCATTCTATGACTTCACACACCTCCATTCTATGACTTCACACACCTCCATTCTATGACTTCACACACCTCCATTCTGTGACTAAACACACCTCCATTCTGTGACTTCACACACCTCAATTCTGTGACTTCACACACCTCCATTCTGTGACTTCACACACCACCATTGTTTGTCTTCACACACCTCCACTTTTGGACTTCACGCACCTCCATTCCATGACTTCAAACATCTCCATTTTATGAGTTCACACACCTCCATTTTGACTTCACACACTTCCATTCTATGACTTCACACACCTTCATTCTACTTCAGAAACATCTATTCTATGACTTCACACACCTCCATTCTATGACTTCACAAACCTCCATTCTGTGACTTCACACACCTCCATTCTGAGTTCACACACCTCAATTCTGTGACTTCACACACCTCAATTCTGGCTTCACACACCTCCATTCTATGACTTCACACACTTCCATTCTATGACTTCACACACCTCCATTCTTTGACTTCACACACCTCCATTGTGAGTTCACACACCTCCACTCTGTGACTTCACAAACCTACATTCTTTGACTTCACACATCTCCATTCTGTGACTTCACACACCTCCATTCTATGACTTCACACACCTCCATTCTATGAATTCACACATCTCCATTCTGTGACTTCACACACCTCCATTCTATGACTTCCAACACCTCCATTCTGGGACTTCACACACCTCCATTCTGAGTTCACACACCTCCATTCTTTGACTTAACACACCTTCACTCTGTGACTTCACACACCTTAATTCTATGACTTCACACACCTCCATTCTATGACATCACACACCTCCATTGTATGACTTTACACACCTCCATTCTTTGACTTCGCACACCTCCTTTCTATGATTTCACACACCTCCATTCTATGACTTCACACACCTCCATTCTATGACTTCACAAACCTCCATTCTGACTTCACACACCTCCATTCTGACTTCACAAACATCAATTCTGTGACTTCACACACCTCAATTCTGTGACTTCACACACCTCCATTCTATGCCTTCACACACCTCCATTCTATGACTTCAAACACTTCCATTCGATGACTTCACACAACTCCATTCTTTGACTTCACATACCTCCATTGTTAGTTCACACACCTCCACTGTATGACATCACACACCTCCAATCTGACTTCACACAGCTCCGTTGTATGACTTCACACACCTCCATTCTGTGACATCACACACCTCCATTCTATGACTTCACACACCTCCATTCTGTGACTTCACACACCTCCATTCTGTGACTAAACACACCTCCATTCTGTGACTTAACACACCTCCATTCTGTGACTTCACACACCTCCATTCTGTGACTTCACACACCTCCATTAAGTGACTTCACACAGCACCATTTTTTGACTTCACACACCTCCATTTTTGGACTTCACGCACCTCCATTCCATGACTTCACACATCGCAATTTTATGAGTTCACACACCTCCATTTTGACTTCACACACCTCCATTCTATGACTTCAAACACCTTCATTCTACTTCAGAAACATCTATTCTATGACTTCACACACCTCCATTCTATGACTTCACACACCTCCATTCTGTGACTAAACACACCTCAATTCTGTGACTTCACACACCTCAATTCTGTGACTTCACACACCTACATTCTGTGACTTCACACACCTCCATTCTGTGACTTCACACACCTACAATCTGACTTCACACACCTCCATTCTATGGCTTCCCACACCTCCATACTGTGACTTCACACACCTCCATTCTATGACTTCACACACCTCCATTGTGAATTCACACACCTCCATTCTATGAGTTCACACACCTCCATTCTGACTTCACACACCTCCATTCTATGACTTCACACATCTCCATTCTGACTTCACACCCCTCCATTCTATGACTTCACACAACTCCATTCTGACTTCACACACCTGCATTCTGTGACTTCACACACCTCCATTCCATTACTTCACACACCACCATTCGATGACTTCACACACCTCCATTCTTTGACTTCACACACCTCCATTCTATGAGTTCACACACCTCCATTTGTGACTCTACACAGTATCTTTTTGACTTCACACACCTCCATTCTGTGACTTCGCGCACCTCCATTCTGTGACTTCACACACCTCCATTCTGTGACTTCACACACCTCCATTCTGTGACTTCACACACCTCCATTCTGTGATTTCACACACCTCGATTCTGTGACTTCACACACATCCATTTTGACTTCACACACTTCCATTCTTTGACTTCACACACCTCCATTCTGTGACTTCATACACCACCATTGTTTGACTTCACACACCTCCATTCTTGGACTTCACGCACCTCCATTCCATGACTTCACACATCTCCATATTATGAGTTCACACACCTCAAATTTGACTTCACACACCTCCATTCTATGACTTCAGAGACCGTCATTCTACTTCAGAAACATCCATTCTATGACTTCACAGACCTCCATTCTATGACTTCACAAACCTCCATTCTGTGACTTCACACCCCTCCATTCTGAGTTCACACACCTCCATTGTATGACTTCACAGACCTCCATTCTGTGCCTTCACACACCTCCATTCTATAACTTAACACACCTTCATTCTTACTTCACAAACATCCATTCTATGACTTCACACACCTCCATTCTATGACTTCACACACCTCCATTCTATGATTTCACACACCTCCATTCTGTGACTAAACGCACCTCCATTCTGTGACTTCACACACCTCCATTCTGTGACTTCACACACCTCCATTCTGTGACTTCACACACCTCCATTCTGTGACTTCACACACCTACAATCGGACTTCACACACCTCCATTCTATGGCTTCCCACACCTCCATACTGTGACTTCACACACCTCCATTCTATGACTTCACACACCTCCATTGTGAATTCACACACCTCCATTCTATGAGTTCACATACCTCGATTCTGACTTCACACACCTCCATTCTATGACTTCACACACCTCCATTCTGACTTCACACCCCTCCATTCTATGACTTCACACACATTTATGGTTTGACTTCACACACCTCCATTCTTTGACTTCACACACCTCCATTCCATGACTTCCCAAACGTCCATTCTATGAGTTCACACACCTCCATTCTATGAGTTCACACACCTCCATTTTGACTTCACACACCGCCATTCTATGACTTCACACACCTTCATTCTTACTTCACAAACATCCATTCTATGACTTCACGCACCTCCGTTCTATGACTTCACAAATCTCCGTTCTGTGACTTCACACACCTCCATTCTGAGTTCACACACCTCCATTCTCTGACTTCACACACCTCCATTCTGTGACATAACACACCTCCATTCTATGACTTCACAGACCTCCATTCTGTGCCTTCACACTCCTTTATTGTTTGACTTCACACACCTCCATTCTGTGACTTCACACACCTCATTGTGAGTTCACACACCTCCATTCTGTGACTTCACGCACCTCCATTCTGTGACTTCACACACCTCCATTCTGTGATTTCACAGACCTCCATTCTGTGACTTCACACACCTCCATTCTATGACTTCACACACCTCAATTCTGTGACTTTACACACCTCCATTCTATGACTTCACACACTTCCATTCTATGACTTCACACACCTCCATTCTGTGACTTCACACATCTCTATTCTATGAGTTCACACAATTGCATTGTGACTTCACACACCTCCTTTCTATGACTTCACACACCTCCATTCTGACTTCACACACCTTCATTCTGACTTCACAAACATCAATTCTGTGACTTCACACACCTCCATTCTTTGACTTCACACACCTCCATTGTGAGTTCACAGGCCTGCATTCTGAATTCACAAACATCAATTCGGTGATTCACACACCTCCATTCTATGATTTCACACGCCTCCATTCTATGAATTCACACACCTCCATTCTATGACTTCACAAACCTCCATTCTGACTTCACACACCTCCATTCTGAGTTCACAAACATCAATTCTGTGACTTCACACACCTCCATTCTATGACTTCACACACCTCCATTCTTTGACTTCACACACCTCCATTGTGAGTTCACACACCTCCATTCTGTGACTTCACACACCTCCATTCTGTGACTTCACACATCTCCATTCTGTGACTTCACACACCTCCAATCTATGACTTCACACCCCTCCATTCTGGGACTTCACACACCTCCATTCTGAATTCACACACCTCCATTCTGTGACTTGACACACCTTCATTCTGTGACTTCGCACACCTTCATTCTATGACTTCAAACACCTCCATTCTGTTACTTCACACAGCTCAATTCTGTGACTTCACACACCTACATTATGACTTCAAACACCTCCATTCTATGACTTCACACACCTCCATTCGATGACTTCACACACCTCCCTTCTGTGACTTCACACACCTCAATTCTGAGTTCACAAACCTCCATTCTGTGACTTCACACACCTCCAATCTGACTTCACACAGCTTCATTCTATGACTTCACACACCTCCATTGTGACTTCACACACCTCCATTCTATGAGTTCACACACCTCCATTCTGACTTCACACACATCCATTCTATGACTTCACACATCTACATTCTGACTTCACACACCTCCATTTTGTGACTTCGCGCACCTCCATTCTGTGACTTCACACACCTCCATTCTGTGACTTCACACACCTCCATTCTGTGACTTCACACACCTCCATTCTGTGATTTCACACACCTCCATTCTGTGACTTCACACACCTCCATTTTGACTTCACACACTTCCATTCTTTAACTTCACACACCTACATTCTGTGACTTCACACACCACCATTGTTTGACTTCACACACCTCCATTGTGAGTTCACACACCTCCATTGTATGACTTCACAGACCTCCATTCTGTGCCTTTACACACCTCCATTCTATGACTTAACACACCTTCATTCTTACTTCACAAACATCCATTCTATGACTTCACACACCTCCATTCTATGACTTCACACACCTCCATTCTATGACTTCACACACCTCCATTCTGTGACTAAACACACCTCCAATCTGTGACTTCACACACCTCAATTCTGTGACTTCACACACCACCATTTTTTGGCTTCACACACATCCATTTTTGGACTTCACGCACCTCCATTCCATGACTTCACACATCGGTATTTTATGAGTTCACACATCTCCATTTTGACTTCACACACATCCATTCTATGACTTCACACACCTTCATTCTACTTCAGAAACATCTATTCTATGACTTCACACACCTCCATTCTATGACTTCACACACCTCCATTCTGTGACTAAACACACCTCCATTCTGTGACTTCACAAACCTCCATTCTGTGACTTCACACACCACCATTTTTTGACTTCACACACCTCCATTTTTGGACTTCACGCACCTCCATTCCATGACTTCACACATCGGTATTTTATGAGTTCACACATCTCCATTTTGACTTCACACACATCCATTCTATGACTTCACACACCTTCATTCTACTTCAGAAACATCTATTCTATGACTTCACACACCTCCATTCTATGACTTTACACACCTCCATTCTGTGACTAAACACACCTCCATTCTGTGACTTCACACACTTCCATTCTATGACTTCGCACACCTCCATTCTTTGACTTCACACTCCTCCAATGTGAGTTCACACACCTCCATTCTATGACTTCACACACCTCCATTCTGTGCCTTCACACACCTCCATTCTATGACTTAACACACCTTCATTCTTACTTCACAAATATGCATTCTATGACTTCACACACCTCCATTCTATGACTTCACACACCTCCATTCTATGACTTCACACACCTCCATTCTGTGACTAAACACACCTCCATTCTGTGACTTAACACACCTCCATTCTGTGACTTCACACACCTCCATTCTGTGACTTCACACACCTCCATTAAGTGACTTCACACAGCACCATTTTTTGACTTCACACACCTCCATTTTTGGACTTCACGCACCTCCATTCCATGACTTCACACATCGCAATTTTATGAGTTCACACACCTCCATTTTGACTTCACACACCTCCATTCTATGACTTCAAACACCTTCATTCTACTTCAGAAACATCTATTCTATGACTTCACACACCTCCATTCTATGACTTCACACACCTCCATTCTGTGACTAAACACACCTCAATTCTGTGACTTCACACACCTCAATTCTGTGACTTCACACACCTACATTCTGTGACTTCACACACCTCCATTCTGTGACTTCACACACCTACAATCTGACTTCACACACCTCCATTCTATGGCTTCCCACACCTCCATACTGTGACTTCACACACCTCCATTCTATGACTTCACACACCTCCATTGTGAATTCACAAACCTCCATTCTATGAGTTCACACACCTCCATTCTGACTTCACACACCTCCATTCTATGACTTCACACATCTCCATTCTGACTTCACACCCCTCCATTCTATGACTTCACACAACTCCATTCTGACTTCACACACCTGCATTCTGTGACTTCACACACCTCCATTCCATGACTTCACACACCACCATTCGATGACTTCACACACCTCCATTCTTTGACTTCACACACCTCCATTCTATGAGTTCACACACCTCCATTTGTGACTCTACACAGTATCTTTTTGACTTCACACACCTCCATTCTGTGAATTCACACACCTCCATTCTGTGACTTTCACACACATTTATGGTTTGACTTCACACACCTCCATTCTTTGACTTCACACACCTCCATTCCATGACTTCCCACACCTCCATTCTATGAGTTCACACACCTCCATTCTATGAGTTCACACACCTCCATTTTTGGACTTCACGCACCTCCATTCCATGACTTCAAACATCTGCATTTTATGAGTTCACACACCTTCATTTTGACTTCACACACCTCCATTCTATGACTTCACACACCTTCATTCTACTTCAGAAACATCTATTCTATGACTTCACACACCTCCCTTCTATGACTTCACAAACCTCCATTCTGTGACTTCACACACCTCCATTCTGAGTTCACACACCTCAATTCTGTGACTTCACACACCTCAATTCTGGCTTCACACACCTCCATTCTATGACTTCACACACTTCCATTCTATGACTTCACACACCTCCATTCTTTGACTTCACACACCTCCATTGTGAGTTCACACACCTCCATTCTGTGACTTCACACACCTACATTCTTTGACTTCACACATCTCCATTCTGTGACTTCACACACCTCCATTCTATGACTTCACACACCTCCATTCTATGAATTCACACATCTCCATTCTGTGACTACACACCTCCATTCTATGACTTCCAACACCTCCATTCTGGGACTTCACACACCTCCATTCTGAGTTCACACACCTCCATTCTGTGACTTAACACACCTTCATTCTGTGACTTCACACACCTTAATTGTATGACTTCACACACCTCCATTCTATGGCATCACACACCTCCATTCTATGACTTTACACACCTCCATTCTTTGACTTCGCACACCTCCATTCTGTGACTTCACACACCACCATTGTTTGACTTCACACACCTCCATTTTTGGACTTCACGCACCTCCATTCCGTGACTTCACACATCTCCATTTTATGAGTTCACACACCTCAAATTTGACTTCACACACCTCCATTCTATGACTTCACAGACCGTCATTCTACTTCAGAAACATCCATTCTATGACTTCACAGACCTCCATTCTATGACTTCACAAACCTCCATTCTGTGACTTCACACACCTCCATTCTGAGTTCACACACCTCCATTGTATGTCTTCACAGACCTCCATTCTGTGCCTTCACACACCTCCATTCTATGACTTAACACACCTTCATTCTTACTTCACAAACATCCATTCTATGACTTCACACACCTCCATTCTATGACTTCACACACCTCCATTCTGTGACTAAACGCACCTCCATTCTGTGACTTCACACACCTCCATTCTGTGACTTCACACACCTCCATTCTGTGACTTCACACACCTACAATCGGACTTCACACACCTCCATTCTATGGCTTCCCACACCTCCATACTGTGACTTCACACACCTCCATTCTATGACTTCACACACCTCCATTGTGAATTCACACACCTCCATTCTATGAGTTCACACACCTCGATTCTGACTTCACACACCTCCATTCTATGACTTTACACACCTCCATTCTGATTTCACACCCCTCCATTCTATGACTTCACACAACTCCATTCTGACTTCACACACCTGCATTCTGTGACTTCACACACCTCCATTCCATGACTTCACACACCACCATTCGATGACTTCACACACCTCCATTCTTTCACTTCACACACCTCCATTCTATGAGTTCACACACCTCCATTTGTGACTCTACACACCATCTTTTTGACTTCACACACCTCCATTCTGTGATTTCACACACCTCCATTCTATGACTTCACACACATTTATGGTTTGACTTCACACACCTCCACTCTTTGACTTCACACACCTCAATTCCATGACTTCCCACACGTCTATTCTATGAGTTCACACACCTCCATTCTGTGAGTTCACACACCTCCATTTTGACTTCACACACCGCCATTCTATGACTTCACACACCTTCATTCTTACTTCACAAACATCCATTCTATGACTTCACGCACCTCCGTTCTATGACTTCACAAATCTCCGTTCTGTGACTTCACACACCTCCATTCTGAGTTCACACACCTCCATTCTCTGACTTCACATACCTCCATTCTGTGACTTAACACATCTCCATTCTATGACTTCACAGACCTCCATTCTGTGCCTTCACACTCCTTTATTGTTTGACTTCACACACCTCCATTCTGTGACTTCACACACCTCCATTGTGAGTTCACACACCTCCATTCTGTGACTTCACGCACCTCCATTCTGTGACTTCACACACCTCCATTCTGTGACTTCACAGACCTCCATTCTGTGACTTCACACACCTCCATTCTATGACTTCACACACCTCAATTCTGTGACTTTTCACACCTCAATTCTATGACTTCACACACTTCCATTCTATGACTTCACACACCTCCATTCTGTGACTTCACACATCTCTATTCTATG